>APFE031311541.1:0-52481 GCA_000404065.3 Pinus taeda | reverse complement strand
TGGATAAATTAACCCAATGGAAAATATGAATCAAAGGATTTTACATGAAAAGCACTGAGACTTATAGTTGATAATTTAGCCCATACAATGAAGATCACTCTAATAAATCTTTGATCTACATTATAAGGCCTATAAATATACCTAAATAGGACAATACAATTAGGTAGAGTCATTAAGCAAACAATATTTATAGTAAGGAACTAACATAATAAGGGTATTGCAAGATATTGAAAGTCTCTTCATAACCATCTACACTAGATATTTATGTTTCTTAAATGTTAATTGGAAAATATGTTTTTCATTATTTTAGTAGTTATGTAGATGAAACATAGGGTGTTTTAATTTTAGTAACCATATCCCTAATCACAACATCTTAGGGAATTTCTATTAAAACATTTAGAAAGGTGCAATGCCTCAAAAATCATAACTTGTTTTATCTATAGTGACAACAATTTCAAAAACTATCTCAATAGAGGGTATTTCATTATCTCATGGAAATACATGAAAACAAATTCCGTTGTGATATTTGATAATTCATCATGATTGTTGTTACACAATTTTAGTAGATTAGTTGAGTTGAAAAATGTCAAGCAATAAGAATTCCATCTACTCAGATTGGGTCTCATTCCTTATGTTAGTCATTTGAAATGACATAAGAATAATGTATTAGTATTATTATAGATGTGAGTGAGATGGAATTTAAAGGAGGTTATGACAACATATTTGGTAGTAGATCTCACATATCCTTTTTTCTAGGCTTATATATATCTTCGAGGAATTTGGACCTCAAATAACATCTGAAACTATTTACTA
This sequence comes from Pinus taeda, assembly GCA_000404065.3. Lineage (NCBI taxonomy): Eukaryota > Viridiplantae > Streptophyta > Pinopsida > Pinales > Pinaceae > Pinus > Pinus taeda. The sequence goes on along the minus strand of APFE031311541.1, from coordinate 51,668 downwards.
GGATTTTCACATGAGAAATCCACTTGAGGCCTTTACGATGCTAAATGCCGAAAGTAGGTTCCATAGTTCCTATTTCAATATTCTAGCATCTCAGAGCTATGAATTCAGTCTTTAACAACCCCAGAAGACCTTCATAGGGGGATGTTTGGTATTTTAGTGACAATATAAATGAGGCTGTGATGTTTTATGCACCAAACATAGGTCATGAGCACTCAACTATTTCAGATAAGGAACCAAACATCCATGAAACTCTAAATCAAGATTTATAGTATGAGGAGCCATGAATGTTAACTCAATGTACCACATAAGCCCTTGCAATGTGATCCTTAGCCTTTTTCTAGGATATGGGTGCTATTAGAGATTTGGCACCTTAATCATTCCTAGCATGAGAAATCAATGGCCTTTTACCCTATATGATAGGTTTATAGTTGAAATGTATGAGCTGGGCTTTTAAAAAACCACACATGTATACATAAAGTGTATTTTTACTCTAAATGGATTAAGGATCCATTAGTAAGTTTTGCTGAAGAAGGATATGTCTAACCACCTTCACCATTAATGTTGTTCGTACTAACCAAGTAATTAGGATTCAACTGAACTTTATAACAATGGATATTGTATTTTGTGAAAGGAGGATGGGCATTTCATTATTTAACAGATGAATGTATTGTTCGTTGAAGTTCATAATAATGGCTATTGTATTTTGTGAAATCAGGAGGAGCATTTCATTTTTTAACATAGGAAAATATTTTTCTTTTATATTCTTACATTAACCTACCTGTTTGTTGTTTTAGATTTTTATTTTTTTTACCATTTAAAATGATGAACCTAATGGGTTAAATTGTTTGTCAAATTTATAATTAATATATTTAACTAAGATATTTTTGAATTTCATACATATATTAATGTATGGCGAAACAACATACATTTATAAATTTATTAGGGATTTTCCAATAATATAATTAAAAAAAAATGTCACTTTTCTTTCTATCCTTTATTTCTTTCTTCATATAATATTTAATTTTTCTATTTTTTATTCTTTTTTTCATATAATTCTTTTATTTCTATTGAGTTCAGTTTTGAACCTCCTATTGTTTGAAGGGAAAAAGCATTATCTTAACCATTAGACTCGCTCATGTTGTATATATCACTAAATTGAAAATATTAGATGGTAAATGTTTTAATAATTAAAAACCAATTTTTACTTTTTATTTTTTTATTTTTTTTCTTATTTTATATATTTTTTTTTTAATTATTTTTATATTATAATTATGAAAAATATATTTCTATATTATATATACTTTATGAAAATTTTAATATAAATTTTAACTTTAATTATTGTGTTTAATTTTTCATAATCAATTATATGTTTATAGTATAACTTTTAAACATATAGTAAATATTTTACCATTAAATATTATTAATATTGATTATTATATAAAGTTAATATTAATCATTTAAAACTTTAATATTGATAAATATCATCATTTTTTTTGTCGATCAAACTACTTTCATTAGATTTTCAAAATGGCATAGCATACAAAATTTGTCTTAAGAGTCCCCATATTCTCGTTCTAACCATACTTTTTGAGGTTGGAGACTGGAGTATGCCAAAAATAACACTGGGTACACTATTTTTGTGAGACATAGAAACCGTGTCATACTAGTAATAACCAAATAAGAGATCATAACTGACATCATCAAATCATGGAGGGGAGTGGCTGGGGAAGAGTAATTACAAGGGGAGAATCAAAGTAACCAATGCGATCATGAATATGCAAATGAATATGTTCCACTCTCACTTCCAAGCTTCGAAGGTGAATATTAGTGCAACGGAGACTCTGCCGGAGACTATCCAATTGAGCTGGTATTTCATTTTGACTATACTAAATATTGGTAAGGTAGGCCACTATCTCATTTTGATCGTCATACCTATGGTCCCTTAGGATCTAAAAAACAATTTGGATGTGTTGCAACTACTCAACAAGGGAGTCTAAAGAAGTCAGAGCCTCAATGTGTCCCTGAGAGCGAGCTGGAGAAATGGATTATGTTCCTTTGTCTCCTCGCTTTCTGTAATGGTGGATGATGAACTGTGTTCAAGCTTAGGATGGACAACCTAGGCAATCTATCCCCTCCCATAATTAGGATGTCCCTGTTGGTGTGGCATATCACACTTATCATTGATTGATAATCAGCTACAGGAGAAGACCAGGAAGAGACCATTGCGATACCTGTAAGAGTTGATGAAGAACCAAATACCACGAAACCACTACCATCATTGAAAGGAAACCTTAAGGTTGACACCCTAAGTGCTTAAATAAAATAAACACGAGACAACCCAGACGGGAGAACTAGATGGGACAATCCCTCCTCACAACCTAGTGGAATTATGAGACCAGAAAAAACCACCCTGGAGGAGAGGACAAACTTTTTTGACTTCAACCCAACACAGAGACTTAGACCACCATCCGAGTTTTCCAAAGAACAAAATATCACTTTCACTCCGGATCAGACCATGAGGAACGTCAAGCATTAAGACAACAACAAAATGTCTGCCAAATTATAGAGACAAACTCTTGAAACAACTTAGAAAAGTAGAGGAACTAAAGGACACATAGACCTTACCCCAAGTACCAGACAGAGGAATCCATTCTTTCCAGAAATTCGCGGAAAACTGGAGATGCACAACGGTGAGGAGTCAGAACCAGACACCAACCGCTCAAGTTCCACTGTCCTAGGGGAAGACCAGTAAGCAAAGACCAGCCTAAACTAGAGAATCACATTATCACTCATCCCTCCTTAGCTTGCGTAGAAACTCCAAAGAGCTTCCATGGCACTAGACCCAAACACCTCCAACCTCCTCACAACCCCAACTCATCACCCAAGCTAGCACACTAGATCGAAACACTCTCCAAACAATAGATATAACAACTAGTTGTGGGTAATTAATCATCATGCTTGAGATTTGATGATAGGGATGGCACATAAGGGCTGAGTAATTACCGACGTGGCTAAGGTGCATGCCCTAGTGGGTTCACTTTGGACACTTGTACCCTCATATGATCACCCATATTAGGGCTTAATAAATATCATCATTAATAATAATACTAATAATAATAATAATGATGACGATGATGATGATGATGATGATGATGATGATGATGATGACACGACAATATTATTAATAATATTGTTAATATAATAATATTAATATATATATAATATTTTATAATATTTGTCTAAAAAATAATAATTTTTAATGTTATAAACTTAATAATTTTTTAAAATTATTAAAACCTATTAGCCATTTAATTTTTAACATAATAATATTAAAATCATTAATAATATCCACTTTCTAATAATTAAAATAAATAGTTAATAAAATTTTTATTCTGAAAATTACTTATTAATAATGAGATTAATAAGAATAATAATGATATTTAGAAAATTATTAATGTTAGTATTAATCATATAACATTACCAATTTTAATACAAATAATATTAACATTAATGCTAATAAATAACATTAATTATATTTACATTCGAATCAAACATGGAAAAACAAAATCATCCAAGGTGAGATATGGTAAAGCAAACTCAACCATGGTCATACATGGTCAATCACTCTCACTCATTGTCACTCATTCTCAATAATTCACATCCTTTGCTAGCTATAGTCAACCATGAATAACCTTGGTCAACCATGCTCATCCCTCTCAACCTAGAAAATTTGTTGCTTTACCGAGAACTAATGACCAATTTGGATCTACCAAGGTTAGAATTGATCCAGGTTATCTTTCGTTTATAGATGCATGAAAAGAATTACATAAACAATTTGTAGCTTAACCAAAGAGAAACTTAAATGTGCACATGTGAGAAGAAGAAGAAGAAACACATAAGCATGACAAGAAGAGAATAAGCTTGATAACAGAGTTCATCCCTCCTAGACTACGTCTCTGGGCCCTGCTCGATCAATGGGGAGGCCTTCATTCATTAAAAATGGCATCAAAAGAAGTTACATTCATCAATTTACGAACTGGAGAATTATACCTCCATGCTTAAAAATGCTCAAAAATTGGAGAACTATGTTGTAAAAACTGACATTGCCAGTGGATTTGCATCGCCGAGAGGTGCAAAATCCATATAAAACTTGCCCAATTCTGAGTTTGGACCAAATTCACCCTCCTGTAAAAATTCTACTTAGGCAAGGTTCCAACAGTGTTTTTGAGTGCTCAAGGTTCCACCACCTTGTCTTGAAATTCATACCATTGATCTCCTCCTTAAAAATGGTAAAAAAAATGAACTTTTAAATAAACTTAAATGGATTAATCCATAAGGTAGTTATGATTTATTTTTACCAAAAACCATTTTAAATAACCACATTCCATTTTTCATAAACTATATATATATAATAATATATATTTTTTAACTGTTGATTAAGTGGGCTCATACTTCATGGGACTGCACCCATCCCTTTCCAACCAACACTATATGCATTAACTCTGTTTGGCACTGTACCGTTCATCATGTCATATATATGGGTGGGTTCATCATGTCATATATATGGGTGGGTTTGGGTTGCGAGACCACTTACGGCCGCCTACCCAAGCCCCAACGTACCACCTATGTTGACCATGATTTGTTTCAACATGATACTCCACCAAGTTATGCATTGGTTGTGTAACCATACCCCGCCATATATTTGTTGGTTAATTTGTTTGGTTTAACTATATACCATAACATTATTCCACCATGTATGTTCAGTTATGGATATATTTTGTTTATATATTATATGCTCATCCCTTTTAATAACCCTCCACGTGAATGTTACGTTGGAGTTTGGTTGTGCTATTTTAATATAACAAAATAATTTTGTTATATGGTTTGATTTATATATATATATAAATAGATATATATAAACCTTTTTTCCCATTTTAGTTAATATATAGTTTTTTTTGGATTTTCGGTTTTATTGTTTATATAGTTTCTAACCCAGAAAATGATTTTTGTTGCTTGTGCAGGTTTAGGAGGCCACTAGAGGGATGCCAAGTGTCAAGCTGCCATGTGGGTCCGACGTGCTCTCTGGGATGTCATGTGGCATATTGTGGGCCCCATTTTTCTCCTACCATACCAATCTTTGAAGAGCTCTATCTTTTGCATACGACTTCAGATTGATGAACCGTTCACACCACCGTGATCAGGAAGACAAGCCCTCTTAATTGATGCCAACAAATTTTACTTTTTACCATTTTGAATTTTGAGCACTGTCCATCCTCTTGGTGTCTCGAGATCCACCTGGATCAATCCTCCCCACTGAGGAGCTTTTGGTCCTGCAAAAGCATTAGCACACTGTCAATCTCCTGCACATGAAACTGGTACATTCTTGTAATCATGCATACCACACATGACTGAACAACCCCTCCTTGCCAAGAGTTCATAGCACACACTCATTGGCCAAGGATTACATAAAAAGTAAGTAATGCCTCAAATACTAATAAGAAAAGGCCAAAATATCATCATTGCATCTTGAAGTGATGGAAAACATACCATCATTTTTACATTGCAATGTATGATTTACAATGCTAGCCATAACAAGCTAATGCCCTAAAAAAAATCTTAACAAAGCATACCATCATGAATGGTGTAGATTCATCTGTTGAACATGTACATCTTTTGGCCCCTCTAGTGATGTTTCTGCAACAAAGAGGGGCACTAACAAACCACGTGTCCGATGCTTCTTGTCTTCTTGTCATGCTTATGTGTTTCTTCTTCTTCTTCTTACATGTGCAAATTTAAGTTTCTCTTTGGTTAAGCTACAAACTGTTTATGTAATTCTTTTCATGCATCTATAAACGAAAGATAACTTGGATCAGTGGGGAGGCCTTCATTCATTAAAAATGGCATCAAAAGAAGTCACATTCCTCAATTTACAAAATGGAGCATTATGCGTCCATTCTGAAAAATGCCTAAAAATTGGAGAGCTCTGTTGTAGAAACTAACACTGTCAATGGATTCCCATCACCAAGAGGTGCAAAATTCATATAAAACTTGCCCAATTCTAAGTTTGGACCAAATTCACCCTCTTGCAAAAATTCTACTCAGGCAAGGTTCCACCAGTGTTTCTGAGTGCTCAAGGTTCCACCACCTTGTCTCGAAATTCATGCCGCTGATCTCCACCTTGACAATGGTAAAAAATGAGTTTTTAAGTAAACCTAGGTGGATTAATCCATAATGTGGTTATGGTTTATTTTTACCAAAACCCATTTTAAATAACCAACACTACTTCACGGGACCGCACCCATCCCTTTCCAACCAACACTATATGCATTAACTCTGTTGGCGTTGTATTGTTCATCATGTGATATATATGGGTGGCTTTGGGTGGCGGGACCACTTATGTGGCCACCTACCCAAGCCCCAATGTACCACCTACGTTGACCGTGATTTTTTTCAACGTGATACTCCACCAAGTTATGCATTGGTTGTGTAACCATACTCTGCCATATATTCATTGGTTAATTTGTTTGGTTTAACTATATACCATAACATCATTCCACCATGTACGTTCAACAGTTATGGATATATTTTGTTTATATTTTATATGAGCACCCCTTCTAATAACCCTCCACGTGAATGTTACGTTGGAGTTTGGTTGTGCTATTTTAATATAACAAATAATTTTGTTATATATATATATATATATATATATAAACCTTTTTTCCCATTTAGTTAATATATAACTTTTTTTTTGGGATTTTTGGTTTTATTGTTTATATAGTTTCTAACCCAATAAATGGATTTTGTTGCTTGTGTAGGTTTAGGAGGCCATTGGAGGGATGCCAAGTGTCAAGCTGCCATGTGGGTCCCCCGTGCTCTCTCGGATGTCGTGTGGCGTACTATGGGCCCCATTATTCTCCCGTCATACCAATCTTTGAAGAGATCTATCTTTTGCATATGAGCTGAGATTGATGAACCATTCACACCACTGTGATTAGGAAGACGAACCCTCTTAATTGATGCCAACAACTTTTCCTTTCTGCCGTTTTGAATTTCGAGCCTTTTCCATCCTTTTGGTGTCTCGAGATCCACCTGGATCAAGAATTGACAAACATGGCCAACCAATCTCTTTGTGGTTGATCATGGTCAACCATTCTAAAATTGGACAACCATATTCTATCATAGAAAAGTACGATCAACATGCTAAAATATATCAAAGCATGGCTAATCATGTTTAACGATGGAAAACCTAGGTCAACCATGGTCAATCATGATCATATTTGAATATTATTAATATTGATATCAATTATTATATAACATTAATATTATTCATTTAAAACATTAATATTAATACTTATCATCATCATCAATAATAATATTCAAATTAATGTTAAAAATAATATTATTAATAACATTTAAACTATAGTATTAATAATAATAACATTTAATTATCAATATCAATATTATTGAACACATTAAAATTGTTAAATATAAATAGAATTAACATTAGTAATAATATAATAATATTTACTTTGTAATAAGTAATAATAAACTAATTATTAAAAAATAAATCTAAAATTCTATCCTAATAATGATATTAATAATTATGATATTTAAAAAATTATTAATGATAGTATTAATGATATTAACGTTAACATTTTTAATATCATTTTCACTCATTATCACCCATGCTCAATGATGTACAACCTTAGTTAGCTATAGTCGACCATTATAAACCTTGCTAAACCATAGTAAACCATGGTCAACCATGGTCAACCTTAGACGTCCCTCTAAACCTAGGAAACCTATTGCTCTACAGATTCCTAATGGCCAACTAGGGTCCACAAGGTTAGAATAGACAAACATGGTCAACCAAGCTCTCTATAGTTGAACATGTTTAACCATTGTAAAATTGGACAATCATATTCTATCATACAAAATTATGGTCTGCCATGTCCAAATATATCAAACCATGGCCAATCATGTTCAACCATGGGAAACCTAGGTCAACCATGGTCATTAATGGCCATGTTCGGTCAACCATAGTCACAGTTATGGTCAATGATGACCAAGGTCTCTATGGTTGAATATGGTAAACCTTGATCAACTACGGTGAGCTTTCGTCGACCAAAGCAATCCTAGAACATTCCATTCTCTACCATGGTTGAATATGGTAAAGCATGGTTGGATATGGTCAATCATGGTCAAGTATAGCCAATCAATGTTAACCATGATCAATCTTGATCAACCGTGGTCAACCATGAGACAAGCAACATCGCAGTGTGAAAAGTAATGTTGTTGTGTGACAAGCATTGTCGTAATGCGACAATCAACATGAAAATCATTGTCACAATGATACATTACATTGCAATTTATTGAATGTGACATTGTGACATTAAATTAATTATAGTTTCATACTGTAGTTTATAATATCTAGTTTAGGACTTAATATTATAAACCCTAAAACTAAAACCTTAATATTAATAAATATTAATATTATAATTTAGGGTTCTTTGTGGTTTATGATATTAGATTTAGGGTTTATAATATTTAGGTTTATAATTGTAGAGTTTATAATATTAATCCTAGGGTTTGTAATATCTCGGGTTTATAATATAGATTTTATGGTTTAATATTATTAGGGTCAACCATGGTCATTCATGGCCATCCTTGGTCAACCATAGTTACCACCATGGTTGACCATGACCAAGGTCTTTATGGTTGAATATGGTAAACCTTGATCAACCATGGCCAATTATGGCCATGTTTGGTCAACCAAAGAAATCCTAGAACTTTCCATGCTCTACCATGGTTGAATATCATCAACGATGGTTGGGTATAGTCAGTCATGGTCAAGAGTGGTCAATCAATGTGAACCATGATCAACTATGATCAACTATGGTCAACCATGGGACAAGCAACGTCATAGTATGGCAAGAAACATTGTTGTGTGATAGGCATTCTCACAATGCGACAAGTGGCATTCCAATCATTGTCACAATGATACATTACATTGAAATTTATTCAATATCGTATTGTGACAATGAATAGATTATAGTTTAATATTCTCGTTTATTAATCCCTTGGTTTTGTGGCATTAGTCCATTTGGTTTATTATTCTCTTCGGTTTATAATATCAATAATCCCTTAGATTTACCAAACCCTTTAGTTTGTAATATTAATCACTATATGTATAATAATATATTAGGGTTTATAATATAAATCTTAGGTTTGATATGTTAATCTTATGGTTTGTAATATCAATCATAGGATTCAATATTAATCATAAGCTTTATAATTACTAGGGTTTATAATGCTAATTTGAGAGTTTAATATTAATCCTTTTGTTTTATAATCTCTTCAATCTATAATATTAATTCAAAGAGTTTATTAATCACTTAGGTTTATAAATCCTTTGGGGTTATATTATTAATCTCTTGGGTTAATTATTTATTAGATTGATATTAATCCCCTCAGTTTAGTCCACATTATTAATCAATTGGGTTTATAATATTTATCTCTTGGGTTTATTAATCCCTTAGTTTTACAATATTATCCCCTTGGATTTTATTATTAATGTATTGGGTTTATAATATTAATACCTTGAATTTATTAATCCATTTGGCTTACAATATTAATCCTGTGGGCTTATTAATCCCTTAGACTTATAATATTAATAATCCCTTGGGTTTATTAAGCTCTTGGGTTTATAATGTTAATCACTTGAGTTTATTAATATTTTGGGTTTATAATATTAATCTCTTGTGTTTATATTATTAATAATCCATTGGATTTAAAATATCAACCCCCAGGGTATAAAAGTCTACCCAATGACACAATGTGATAAAAATCATCTCATCGCAACACATCTCATTGCAGTTTATTCAATATCACATTGCAAGATTGAATACATTAGGGTTTAATATTTTGGTTTAAAATATTGGGTTTAGGGTTTATTACATTAAGTTCTATAACAGTAGGTTTGATACTATTAATCTTATGGTTTTTAATCCCTTAGGTTTATAACATCTATCCTAGGGTTTATAATCCCTTAGGTTTATAATATAAATCCTATTATTTAATATTATTCCCTTGGGTTTATTATCCATTAGGTTTATAATATTAATCCTTTGGGTTTATAATGAAGGGTGATAATATTAATCTTACAATTTACAATATTAATCTTAAGGTTTACAATATTAATCTTAGGGTTTATAATATTAATCCTAAGGTTTTGTTGGGTGTGGAGCTTGATTATGTTCTTTATTCAGAGGTATCACCACATTGGACCCCAGTTCGTAATGTGGCAGCAATGCCACCCGTAATATTTGCATTGTAAGGTGGGTCTAGGCAGGCGGGTAGCAATCTTTAGGAGACCCCACCCCCACCCACCCTCCCGCCCCTTGCAAGGATCGGGGGAAGCACCCCCGAAGCTAAAAATAGATGTAAAATTTACTTGTAAAATGTTGTAATTTCATAGTCAATCTAGGTCGTTCATTAGGCAAAGATCTGATGGTAGAAGTTATGTTTAATTTAGGGTTTTTTTCCCTAGAAAGCAACCCCTCGCTATATATGAAGAAATTGTATTACATCTATGTAGATTTGTATTCTAAGTGATAAAGAGAGAGGAGATTGTGTGAGAGCAAAGAGGGAATTACAATGGATCTACTATAGGTTATATCTCTTCAGTTTTTTGGATAATATAAAATGAAGGACTAGCTATTTTTCCATGGACGTAGCCCAAATTGGGTGAACCACTCTCTCTTGTTTTATGTGTTTTATGTGTTTTCTGTGTCTATATTTCCGCAATATTTTATGTGTGTCATTTCTATGTAATATATAATTTTCTAACAACTAGTATCAAAGCCGAAGGTCTATTTGGCTGATAAACTCAGAAGAGAGAAGGGTTCCTGGTTCGAGTGGGAACAATGGCGGAAGATGGTAGGTTTAGGGTCAAAAAAATTAACGGACAAACTACCAGGTATGGAAGATGCAGATGGAATATTATATGTATTAGAAATATCTGTACCTACCATTTAGCGGAAAGACAAAGAAGCCGATGAGTATGATAGAAAATGAATGGGATATTCTTGACAGGAAGGCACTTGGAACAATACAGCTGTGTCTAGCAGTGTCAGTAGCATTTAATATTTCAAAGGAAACGACAACAGAGGGTTTAATGAAGGAATTAGCCAAACTATATGAAAAACCCTCGGCCTCAAATAAGGTATTTTGTATGAAGCATTTATCTAATATGAAGATGTCAGAAGGTGGATCTATTGCTGATCATTTAAATGAATTTAATAATGTTACCAGTTAGTTAAGTTCTATAGGGGTAAGTTTTGATGATGAAGTTAGGGCTATGTTATTTTTATGCTCATTGCCAGAAAGTTGGAATGGTTTAGTTATGGCCATTAGTAACTCTATCTCTGGATTTAGTACTTTAAAGTTTGATGATGTTGTCAGTGCAATCCTTGATAAGGAAATGCAACAGAAAAGCTCTTGTGAGACATCAGGTAATGCTTTGACTACAAAGGCTAGGGGAAGAAAAATGGGAAGAGGAAAGAGCCTAGGATATTGCAACAAGTCAAGGAAAGGCAGATCCAAGTCGAGATCGGGGATAGTGTGTTGGAAATGTGGGAAGAAAGGAAACCTGAAGAAATACTACAAGTCTCGGAAGGGAAAAAAAGGAGACATGCAACAAGAAAACAATCATGAAGTAAATGTGACAGGTGATGTGTTGCAAGATGCTTTTATTCTTTCATTAGAAAATATTATTGATTCCTGGGTTTTAGATTCAGGGGCCTCATTCCATGCCACACTTGATAGGAAACATTTTCATGATTATGTTCAAGGATATTTTGGATAGGTTCGATTTGGTGATGATAAACCATGCAAAATCATTGGAATGGGTACAGTTTTCTTAAAACAATAGAATGGAAATCAATGGCTATTGAAGGAGGTAAGGCATGTTCTAGATCTGAAGAAAAATCTAATTTCAACAGGGCATTTGGGAGGTAAAGGTTGTCTAACTACTTTTGCAAATAGAACTTGGAAGGTCACTAAAGGAGCCCTGGTAATAACAAAAGGAGAAAAGGTTGGTACATTGTATTTATGCAATGGTATTTCTAATTCTGTTAATGTGTTAACCTCTACAAGAGAAAATACGGCATTGTGGCATCATAGGTTTGGGAACATGACTGAGAAGGGGATGTAGATTCTTCAGTCAAGAAATTTGTTGCTAGGTTTGAAGCATGTTGATTTAAAATTCTGTGAGAATTGTGTTTATGGAAAATAGAAGAGAGTCAGATTCCTCAAAGTTGGGAAAGAAAAGAAGAACAAAACATTAGAGCTTGTGCATACATATGTATGGGGACCTACTCAGGTATCATCTCTCGGTGGTTCTCGTTATTATGTTACTTTTAATGATGATGAAACTAGAAATACCTGGATTTATTGTATTCAAAATAAATTTGACGTATTTGATACTTTCAAGAAATGGAAATCTTTGGTTGAAAATGAAACAGGGAAAATGTTGAAGTGTCTGAGATCAGACAATGGAGGTGAATATTGTAGAAAAGAGTTTGATAGGTACTGTTCAGAGAATGGAATTCGTAGGGAGAAGAAAGTTCTAGGAACACCACAAGAAAATGGTGTTTCAGAAAGGATGAATAGGACAATCATGTAACATGAAAGGTGCATTAGATTACATGCAGGATTGCATTTACAATTTTGGGTAGATGCTGTAGATACTGTTGTTTATCTAATAAATAGAGGGCCTTCAAGTTCCTTGGATGGTAGTATTCCAGAGGAGGCATGGATAGGTAAAAAGGTAAACTACTCATTTTTAAATACTTTTGGTTGTGAAGCCTTTGTCCACATTAATAAATAAAATAGAACAAAGCCTGAGGCAAAATCAAAGAAATGCACCTTTATTGGATATGGCGTTAATGATTTTGGTTATCGCTTTTATAATTATGAGAAAAAAAAATCATTAGGAGAAGATATGTCATATTCAATGAAAAGGTTTTTATAAGGATCAGCTACAAGAAAAGAAACAAGAAAAATAAAACAAAGAATACACAGTGCTTGATGAGATCACAAAAAAAGTGAATGTGCTTGAAAATCATAATGATCAATAGCTAGAACAACAACAACCACAACAACAACAAGCACCTCAAATGCCTGAAAGTGGCGTTAGAAGATCTGCCAAGATAAGTAGACCCCTTGAAGGATACTCTCCTTCATTATATTATGTATTGTTGACTGATTCTTATGAACCAGAATGTTATGAAGAAGTAGAGCAGGTAGAACTAGGAAGAAGTGGGAGCAAGCCATGAAAGAAGAGATGGACTCCTTAGCACATAACCAGACTTGGGAATTAATCAAGTTGCCTACAGTTAAAACATCATTGAATAATAAATGGGTTTACTAGTTGAAGGAATAAGATGGAGGTAGAAAAATGTATAAAGCTAGACTTGTGGTGAAGGGATTTGCACATAAAAAGGGTATAGACTTTGATGAGATATTTTCTCCTGTTGTTAAAATGACTTCAATTAGAACTATTTTAAGTCTAGCAATAGTTGAAGCTTTGCATCTTGAGCATTTGGATGTAAAGACAACCTTTCTCCATGGGGATTTGAAGGAAGAGATATATATGCAGCAGCCACAAGGATATGAGGTAAAAGGGAAGGAGAAACTGGTGTGAAAGTTGAAGAAGAGCTTGTATGTCTTGAAACAAGCTCCAAGGCAATGGTATCTAAAATTTGATAACTTTATGTCTTAATAAGGTTATACTAGATGTCACTCTGATCATTGTGTTTATCTCAAAAGGAAAAATGATGGCAACTATATTATATTGTTATTGTATGTAGATGACATGCTTGTTGCAGGTTCTGACATGCAGGAAATAATGTTCTCAGAAGAAAATTTCCAAACTCATTTGCATGAAGGATTTGGGTGCTACAAAACAAATCCTTGGTATGATAATAACTAGAGATAGGAAGAATAAAAAATTAACATTGTCTCAGAGTGAGTACATAGAAAAGGTGTTGAAAAGATTTAATATACAGAATGCAAAACTAGTTAGTATACGTTTGGCTAGCCATTTCGAACTAAGTAAGGAGGTGTGTTCCAAGAATCTGGAAGAAATGGCTTATATGTCTAAAGTTCCATATGCATCAGCAATTGGAAGCTTAATGTATGCAATGGTCGGCAAAAAGCCTGATATTACACATGCAATAGGAGTTGTAAGTAGGTACATAAACAATCCAGGAAAGAACATTGGATGGTGGTGAAGTGGATTCTCAGGTATTTCATAGGTACCACAAATCAATCATTATAATTTGGTGGTTCAAATATTACTCTACAGGGATTTCTTGATGTAGATATGGCGGGTGATAGAGATAACAGGAGGAGCACAACAAGGTATGTGTTTACTGTGGGTGGAACAACTATCAGTTGGGTTTCAAAACTACAAAGTGTTGTTGCACTGTCAACAATGGAGGCAGACTATGTTGCTTCTGCAGAGGCTAGTAAAGAAATGATTTGGTTACAAAGGTTTCTAGATGAATTGGGTAAGAAACAACAGTTGGTTAAGTTATACAGTGATAGCTAGAGTGCCATACATCTTGCAAAGAACTTTGCATTTCATTCAAAGACAAACATATACAACTCAAGTAGCATTTCATAGGGTCAGTGTTGGAAGATGGATAGTTGAAGCTGGAAAAGATACACACTAGCTGGAATCCTGCAGATATGTTAACAAAAGTTGTAACTAGGAAGAAACTACGATTTTTCTTGGTTTCAATTGGCCTTGAAGTATGATGATAAAGATGAGAAACAACTAGGTCCAAAGTGGAGTCATTGTCCAGTAAACAAAGCAGCGATTGAGTTTCTATAATCAATCTCCAAGTGGGAGATTGTTGGGTGTGGAACCTGATTATCTTCTTTATTTAGAGGTATCATGTAACACCCTCTAGGGTAAATGTGCATATAAAAAAAAACACAATAGGAATAAAAATACAATAAGCATATCAGTTATCAAAATCTATATATACATCAGTACATTTGCACATGAAAGTCAAGGGAATGAATTTTTTCATTAATAAATGCAATGAACCAACGGGTGATGGGACTACCATGTTCCACCCGACCATAAATTGGCTGAGCCACATCTCTCTTAAGCCAACCACCCCCATGCCATATTCAAAGCATGAATGTGCGATCTCATAGAACACGTCAATAAAAACTCATCTAGGGCTTCCAGAGGCCACCCACCTCAACCCATCAAACAATGATTCCACCTCACGGTCAAACATCGCCAAAAACCATCATCAGATTGGTCTCCATCTAAGCCTTCCAGGGATTCCAAAGCATTAGCCCAACCAAGGCTTCCAAAACTAGTAACTCAACCCACAACTTATACAGGGCTTCAAGAGCGTTTGTACAACCAAGTCTGACAGGACTAGTAACTCAACCCACTAAGCACTTCTAGAGTGTTTTTCCAACCAAGGCTTCCAGGTCTAGTAACTCAACCCAAGCTGTTATAGGGATTCCAAGGCGTTTGTTCAACCAGGGCTTCTAGGACTAGTAACTCAACCCAAGCTATGGAAACATTAGAATCAAGCAAAAAAGGCAACGAAAGTAAACCCACAATCACCATGGCAATCTAGGAAATGGCAAGGCTAGGCAATCCACTGTCTATCTAGGTAATCCTCCATGCCAATGATAGATCACAACCAATAAACCACATGTGTGTGACATGCATGCCAAAACTAGTGAATAAATCATACATGCAACTCAATTCCTGCAAGAAAATATGATGTAGTTGTTGATGCCAATTCTTTCTTTCTCTTTCCTATTCTTCCTTTGCCTTCTTGCTCCAAGAATCAAAGTATGCCACACCCTCCAAGAGTGTTCCAAGAAAACTCTAAGTCTCCAAGAGTATGAGAGAGAGAGAGAATAATGGGAGAGCTCCAAAACTGAACTGATCAAGCCTTGCCCACTAATCCTCAGAAGCCTGTTTATTAATGAGGCCTTTATTTTCTTCATTTTCCATTATTTTCCTTCAATTTCCTCCTCACATGAAACATGTGACCTTTCCCCTTCATTTTCTCCTAATTTCCATTATTTTCATAAATAAATGTGCCAAGATACCTTTTTGCCTCTTTAATTCCTTAGCCATTGCCTTTGCCAATTTCCTTAGCCGTAAACAACCAAATGAACACCCCCTAGGATGTCTTTCCCACCATTCAACTTGTAATATGTGTCCCATAATCCATGGTATTTAATATTTTTACATGGAATTTTCACAAGAGTCGTTACAGAACCCTTCCCCTTGGGGGAACACTATCCTCGGTGTTCAATTACACCTATAACCAATAAGATTGATGAAAAAACATAATTCCCATGGAGATTTAACACAAGTCGTTGCAGTATTTATGATGAAGGACCTGCTCAAAAGAAAAATATAATGACAACATGACTAGACAAAAACCACATATTAGAGCTTTATAACACAACCCATTACAATATTTACAATGATATACATATATACACATTTTCTTAACCAAGAAATAAATGATATGATGCCCATATCAATCAACAAGGGAATCCAAAGACTCACACCTCCACCCTCAACGTAATGCCAGGATTCACCTCCTTCTGAGGAAGTCCAGAATCCACTGCACTGTCAAGTCTACATCCAATGTCCAGCTCTATAATTTTGTGCCACTTGTAATCTTAGTGAACAATTACCTACTCATTTTTCTAGGGCACACTCCCAATGTGCATCTAATTCCATATTGCAATAATAATGACCAAAACAAATCCATCCATGACCTTCCCTTCTCTACTACACAGTCCCTCGAGAATCCAGTCACCCCTTCCATGCAGTCGCTCACCTTCCAAGTTCCATTGGCACCTCCATCCTGGGCAGTCCATCCCTTGGCAAGGCTTCCTCTCATCGAAAGATACAAGAACCAAGGCATCTACCTACCTTAACACATCCTACTAGTCATAGCATGGTCATGGAAATCAATGGACACTATTGGGTACTAGTGTCCCACAATGGCCCTACTCCTAACGTGCTTTACAAACTTACTATTGCATGTTTTAATTCCTTTGCTACTGCTGATAATTCTTGCAGTTGATTTTGGCCAATCCACTGGACATGTTCATGCATTCCCGTACTAAGCACATAAGTTCCAATAGATTTAAAATAAATTGAAATAAATTCACATCATACCTTATTGGTAGCTTGTCAATAAGGTACATTTTCCATCATGTTCACTTCCTGTCACAAGTCAAACTAGCATACTTGAAAAAATCAAAATATATAAAGATATCACATTAGGCTAGCTCAAACCCAACCATCATAATAATAAATCACATGTAACCATTATAAACCAGAATCATAGATCACATATAATCATTAGATGCCATAGTCATAAATCACATGCATAATAAAATTGAAATAAAATGATGATACTTATCCTTTCCTCAATCCTTAGCTTCTACCTTTGTCTTTGTTCCATACGCACTCCAGATAAGTTGCTACACTCAACAAACACCCAATGCCTTCTCCTCAACCATGTGCATAGACACATAGTGTCCATCAAAAACATATAACCACACAACATACCACACCATGCAATACTTGCATCTACACCTGACATACAACACATACACGTACACCTAGTGTATACAATACAACAATACAATGCATCCATCTATACCCGATGTGAAATACCACCCAATGCATGTACCTACATATAGTACTACACAACGAGTACACACGTTGCAATACCATGACTACATGATGCATATACATAATACCGCATGCCCATAGCACAACATCGACGACATGCACACAATATCACACGTACACTAGTACCATATATACAACATGTACAAAGTACCACCTATACACTGCACCAGCTGCACAACATGTTCACAACCTCACATGTACACAACGCCACTTGCACAACATGTACACAACACTACACCACTATACAACATGAACACAATACCACATGTTCACAGTACCACAGGCACAATGTGTATGCGACACCATATGTACATAGCATCGCATGCACAACATGTACACAACATCGCATGCTCAGAGCATCCTATGTACAAGATGTACATGATACCACATGCTCACAACACCACTTGTACAATCATGCACACAACACCATATTTACATAGCACCATACATACAACATGCACACAACACCACTTGTACATAGCATTGCATTCCCAACATGTACATAACATCATCTATAACTAGCACTACATACCCAACATGCATAGAGCACCATATGCACAGACGTCGCATATACGTCATGAAGACAATAAAATATGTATACAACACCCCATATGCAATATTTGCACAACCCTATTTGTACCATATTGTACATAACATTGCATAATAACATGTACACATGCTACATATACACAACACCACAAGTGCACACATCATAGATGCAACATGTACAACATATAC
This sequence comes from Pinus taeda, assembly GCA_000404065.3. Lineage (NCBI taxonomy): Eukaryota > Viridiplantae > Streptophyta > Pinopsida > Pinales > Pinaceae > Pinus > Pinus taeda. Next base: position 33,163 of record APFE031311541.1, on the reverse strand, counting down.
AACATATTCATAATAGTAGAACCACACATCCAAAACCATATTGACTCTTCCAAGCAACCCTACTTGTGGTGTCTTATCCATGCTTGTCTGAGCATGCCATAGACCACATTGCTTTCGTTTTTCTGGTGTATCCTTTGGTATAACTTGTCCACGACATAAACATAATATAATCGCATAATATGAACTCATAACCATATGATACTGACCTCGTATATTTTTCATGGCTACTCTTCCCACTTGATTCCTCATGAACCAGGAACCTCTTCATGCCATTCAGTTGCGTAAGCAATTATTCCTTCACAAGAATGATCCCCAACAATCCCTATCAGATAGTGACATAAATACATAGATACATATATAATCATTAGCATAAAACAATCATCACCTTGTGATGTAATGACATACATGCATTCATGTATACATATATAAACATCAACATAATCATGATCATAACATAATTACCAGATAGCATAAGGTCTATGTTAAGATAAATTCTTTTATTCATGCAACACATGCACAACATTGAGAGCAACATTTCCCAACATAGCCAAGGCATATGACACCTCAAATCCATTTACTTTACCTTTTCCTGTTACCATTCTCATCACTATATTGTTATCGTCCATTTATCACAATGCACCTAGTAGTGAGTCCAACTGACTATCATAGCCTTACCTTTAGCTGTTCTTACTCATGCATCGAGATTCATTTGGGTCTTATATCATTGTTTGGGTACCACACATATCTCCTGATTTCCAACAACTTTCCTCTTTCCCAACGAATTCCCAAGACTCAAAACATAAAAGGCAAGACAAGAAAAAAAACAAGAGGAAGGCCATAAAAACTAATAACAACATGACTCCACAAACAAAGTGGTATGGAAATATGCTAGACATAAACAAAGCCGTAAATCAAGCTCAACAATTCATAAAATACCGAAAGCACAAGACTATCAACAAACACTAGGACTTAATCCCCATGGTTCCTAGGGAAAATCAACCAAAGCCGTCTTCAAGATTTCATGACAGTTTCTGTTGCCATGCAACTCCCTACATTATGCTAGTAGGTTTTAACAGCATACCAAAATTACCTGCATACAAGTTCTAAAACATAGAAAATAAACAATGCGAGAGCATAACACATAAAACACATATACACATATATTTTCCCCTGGATCCCAAAACTGGGACTACTAGCTTGATTTTTCATTTTTTTCCTTTTAGTGTTACAATACATATTTATACATGCCAAAGCATCCAATACCATGGACCGAAAACCATCGCATCCAGAACCATGGACTGAAAACCATCGCATCCAAAATCATGTGCAAAAATCATGCACAAAACCATAGGTAGGTTTGCCCAACATACAATAGGGTCCAAAACCAAAATTTTCTAGGGTGCTGCCCTAGACCCCATAGAGTGGGGTTACCTGCACCCCTAAATCCCCCTGTGACTATCCCCACTACGTAATCGGCACAATAAAGGGGGGGCTCTGCCCCCCCCCGATTAACTACGTGGGATAGTCGTGGAAAGAATATAACACAACCCAACATTCTCCCACTTGTTGTTTTCTTTCCACAAGGGGCCACAAGAGAGCTTAGTCATTTATCCAGCCCTGTAACACCCATTATTTCTCCACACAAAGAGAAATTCTTAGAGCTCATAGATTTTGTCAATGCATCTACAATATTCTTCAAAGTGTCCACCTTTACCAGCAACACCTTTTTGTCTTCTATCATATCCGTCACAAAGTGTTACTAAACATCAATTTTCTTTGTATTTGAATGGTAAGCATGGTTCTTTGCCAAGAAAATTGCACTTTGGTTGTCACGGTCTATCCTTATAACTCCCTGTACTAACCCCATACTTGAACACAATCTCTGCAACCAAACTGCTTCCTTGCTTGCATGAGTGGTAGCCATGCATTTTGCCTCTGTAGTTTATAGTGCCACTATAGATTGTTTCTTACTCATCCAACTGATTGCACCTCCAAATAGGTTAAACACATACCCACTTATAGATCTTCTATGATCCAGATCTCAAGCCCAGTCCGTATCAACAAAGACATGGATATCCAAAACTATGTCCAATACGGGTCTTCGTTGGTAGCACAAACCATAATCACTAGTGCCACACAAATACCTTAAAACCTACTTCACTACTATCCAATGCTCCTTCTCCAGTTTTGATATAAACCTGCTCAATACTCCCATTGCATGTGCAATATCTGGTCTAGTACAGACCGTCGCATACATCAAGCTATCGACTACACTTGCATATGGAACATGAGACATATCCTCTTCCTCTTCTTGTGTCTTGGGACACTGTTTAGCAGATAAATTTACACCTACAAGAATAGGAACCTTCACCGGTTTACTATCCTGCATATTAAACCCCTGCAATATTGTCTTGACATACTTCCTCTGGCTTAATCATAGCTTCCTCTTTGCCCAATATCTTTTAATTTCCATGCCCAAAATATAGTTTGCAACACCAAGATCTTCCATGTCGAATTTGGAGGATAATTGGGTCTTCAAATCCTAGATAATTTCTGTCATTTCCAACCAGTAACATATCATCCACGTACAAGACCAAATAAATAACACGGTCATTAATTAATTTAAAATACACATAGTGATCTTCTTTGCTTCTGCTGAAGCCAAGTCCCCATATAAATGTATCAAATTTTTGATACCACATCCTTGGTGACTATTTTAACCCATACAAAGACTTCTTTAACTTGCATACCAATTCTTTCTTACCCTGCACCGCAGAGCCTACAGATTTCTTCATGTAGATCTCCTCTTCCAGTTCCCTATGAAGAAATTTTGTCTTCACATCCATCTATTCTACCTCAAAGTCAAAATCAATAGAAACAGATAAAACTAATCTAATAGAAGCTACCTTGGCAATAAGAGAAAAAGTATCACCAAATTCAATTCCCGACACCTGGGAATAACCTTTTGCTACTAACTGAGCTTTGTATTTCTCCACCTCCTTCTGCATTTTTCTTCTTCTTGAACAACCATTTGCTGCCAATGGGTTTCCTTCCAGTCGGCAACTCCACCAGATCCCAAGCCTCATTTTTGTGCAAAGATGCCATTTCATCAACCATGGCCTCTTTCCAGAGTTTTCCATCCTCTGAATCTACTACTTCCTTCACAGTTTTGGGATCATTATCAGCAATAGATAAATAAAAATTTGAACAAAAAACAAATGGACTATAACTTTCTGGTTTCCTTCTTTCTCGAACTGATCTTCTCACACCCAGAGTTTGTGGCTCTTCATCTTCTGATTCCTCCTATGTTGTAGAGTCTTATTCTTCCTCCTTTAGCTCAAACTCTATCTTCTTAGGTTCCTTTGGTTGGACTTCATGTTTAATAACATCTTTCACCTCTCTGGACACCATACCTCAGTTGTACACAACCTTCCTTATTATTGGGTTCCAAAGCTTATAACCGTTTAAACCATCCTTATACCCAATAAAGATGCACTTTTCAGATTTACTATTCAACTTGGTTCATTTCTCCTTTGGAACATGTACATATGCATCACATCCAAATACCCTCAGATGTGAAAGAGAGGGTTTCTTACCAGTCCATACTTCTTGTGGAGTCTTATCCTCCAACGCTGATGAAGGTGATCTATTGACCAGGTAACATGCTATCTCCACCGCCTCTGCCCAGAATTCCTGTCCTAACCCAACACCACTGAGCATGCTTCTTGCCCTTTCCATCAACATCTTGTTCATTCTTTCTGCAACTCCATTTTCCTTAGGTGTATATGTAGTAGTCTTCTATCGTACTATACCATGCTTCTTACAGAATTCTTCAAATTCCTTACTACAAAACACTCCACAGTTGTTTGTCCTCGGTACCTTTATCTTCTTCTCTATCTGGTTTTCCACCAGAACCTGAAATTCTTTTAACCTATCAAAGACTTCAGATTTCTTCTTAAGGAAATATATCCATGTATTCATTTAGAATTCATCTATAAATGATACATAGTACATAGACTTACCCAGTGATGGAACCTTCACAGGTCCAAACACATCACTATGCACAAGCTCTAATATATGTTTCGCCCTCTTACCACCAAAAGGGAGACTCACCCAATTCTACTTCCCATATACACAATTTTCACAGAAATCAAAATCTAGAGAGCTACTACTCATACCTTCTACCATACCTTTACCATGAAGTATTCAAAGGCCCTTCTCTCCAATATGTCCAAGCCTTCGATGCCATAATGTGGTCTTCTCTCCATAGACCATTAGATTTTCTACTCCACTTTCAGGAACCATAATATTATTGCACCCATCAACAATAGTGCTACCTTGTAGCTCGTACAGAGTTCCAATCCAAACTCCCTACATCAATACTAGTGCTCCTTGAACCATCTTGCAGGTATCATTCTCAAACACTATTTGTACACTTGCATCATCCAACTTACTTACAGAAATTAGATTTTTGGCCAATGTAGGAATATGCAAAACACTCAGAAGTGTTCTAACCCTTCCACCTCGCAACTTCAACTTGAATTTTCTGTGACCAATGATTCTAGCCTTTCTATCATCCCCTAAGAAGACATCACCACCACCTTTATAGGTTTTCCTAGAGACTTAGATCTCCCTCTAAATTTAGATCTTCCAATCAATGACTTATTTTTGTTTATGTTCTAGGACTGCCCTTGTATAGACAAGGCATCACCATTCTGGCTCTTCATATTTTTCCATCTCATCTGCTCCATCAGCAAGGATAAGACTATTTCATCAAACTGCAAGGGAGTTAAATTGCTACCTATTGCAATAACTAGACTATCTCACGAATTTGGTAGAGAACACAACAAACTAATGCACTTATCTTCATCTGCAATTTTAATATCAATAGACGATAATTGACTTACTACAGTATTAAATGTGTTCAGATGCTCTGTCACCAAGTCTCCATCTTTCATCCTCAGGTTATACAAATTTTTCTGGAGGAACAGTTTATTCACTAAAGACTTAGATTGATACAAAGTCCCTAACTTGTCCCACAAAGCCTTCACCGTAGCTTCCCCTGATACATTCAACAATACTAAATCTGAGACACATAATCATATTGTGCTCTTTGATTTCCAATCCAAATTCTTCCATTCTTCATCAGACACTCTCGTTGGTTTATTACCCAGATCTACCATGATCCACTGATCTTTATCCACCAATATATTCTGCATCTTCAGTTCCAACAACTCAAAACTCTAATGATTAAATTTCTCGATCTCTATCTTTCCATTGCTCGCCATCTTCTCTCACCACTAGAATCGATCTCGTAGATCTCCCACTAAACAGGGTCTACCATAGGCCCGAGTGAAACCCCTCAGAAACAAAGGCATCCCCTTGAAGCCAAAAAAACTCTAATTCCAAATGTAGGTTTTAACCCCATACAGAAATTACTTGCATACGAATTCTAAAACATAGAAAATAAACAATGTGAGAGTATAACACATAAAACACATATACATAGAGATTTTCCCTTGGATCACAAAACTGAGACTACCAACTTGATTTTTCATTATGTTCCTTTCAATGTTACAATACATATTTATACATGTCAAAGCATCCAATACCATGGACCGAAAACCATTGCGTCCAAAACCATGGACCGAAAACCATAGTGTCCAAATCCATGTGCGAAAATCATGCACAATACCAGAGGTATGTGTGCCCAACCTAACATAGGTTCTAAACCCAAAATTTCCTAGGGTGTTTCCCTGGACCCCATAGAGTGGGGTTACCTACACCCCTCAAACCCCCTGTGACTCCCTTGCTATGCAATCGACGCAACGAACAGGGGGCTCTACCCCCCTCCTAACCCCCCCGTTAACTAGGTGGGCTAGTCGTGGAAGGAATATAACACATCCCAATAGGGCTCACACATGTCAACCACATGTTCCAAATATCAAGACAATCATATTTATCAATTTGAAATCAACTTTTACAAACAATCATGTCATAATCCATAGTCATTAGATATAATGCTACAACTATCAACTACATTCAAGTACGTATCAGCTGTCTCAACACATACATGTTAGTACAATCATCTTAAATCAAAATAATTTGAACACATACTCATATTAAGCAATTCATCAAACATTCAACCAACTTGTAAACATACCACATTAAATAAATCAATTAGATGACATAATAGGCACCAAACACTCAAATACAAAATAGACTACGTAATCAACTATGAAACACCAAGTATAATACATAAGAAAACTCATATCTTAGTCTACCTTAGGGGAGGCTATATTGTTTTCATTATCAATCTAGTTAGCGAGATATAATTTTATAGCATGTCAACTCAAGCACTCATAGGATCATGATATCCATTACAATATATAACTAACATGTTCACATCATAAACTCATACACATATGCAAAGTCAATCTAGATTAGTATGACACCATCTCACAAATATGTCAGCTCATACCTGAGTATTGCAACCATAACCATCTAAATAGGTCAAACTAGGTTAACACAATATATAACATCAAGATCTTCAATGCAATGAACATAACCATCATGCATAGGACCAATCCAATTCACAACATCAAGATCTCAATGAAATAACCCTAATCATCAGGTTAATAACACATAACAACAATAAGATATGTATCATCCTTGTTAACAACATACAACATAATCACTAGGTTATCTAATATAAAACAACAATAGAAATGTATACAACTACAGATTGCTATCATTCTTAACTATCTGAAACATGTGCATATAACTACACTAATTATCTAACATCTATCATGAATGTAACCATAACATCAAATACATGTTCATAAACCTAATGTATATAACCCTAATGCATATAATAATCCTTAACTTACATAACTTCACACCAAACATACACTACTTGTACTACAATCTGCTCTTACCCCAAATTCCAATGATGCAACCTCATTATGATGATTTGCATCTCCTGCTCTATCTTAGCCAATACATTAGCATCATAAGAACCAATAACATCATGATGACCTAAATTGCATACAATGAATTCACAAGGAATATTTGTCATTCTGTTCATGGATAATATAACCAAGACCATAGATGCATAACAACTGCATATACACACATAAAAAGTAAGTACAAAACCATATACACATCATTCTAGCTAGAGTCAAGTCATCAATGCATCCATGACCACATGCATGACAACAATCATTACTCCATTGTAGACATTGCCACATGCAACCAACAATATGCATAAGCAATGCCAAATGAGCTACACCTATGCATAAATGCATGTAGTCGAACATAAGCAATCAATTCTTGTAATCAACCTACAAGACTAATACATGTAATCAAAATATTAAAAAATGTAACCTAACATACAAGGATGTAAGTAGGCATCATAAAATCAACATGTAAGTGACATATAATCCATACACAGTCAGTCACATGTTCCAAAACTCAAGACGTCATGTTTATTAATTTGAAATAAGCATTCACCAATACTAGCAACCTATAAGTATACGCTCTTACTATCCATGGTCCACACTAAGGTAGAAGGAGGGAGCTACTATAATGGCCCGATCTCCAACATCCAATTATGGAAATGTGATCTCCAAATCTCTACTAAATTTAACCACACTTGAAAAGAAATTGATTTTCATTTCTCATACATTTTTTATGAGTTAAGTCAAAAACATTTCACTTATTCCACTTGTAACATCATAACTAAAAACATGCCACTTTTCCATTTCCTTACACTCCACTTTTCAAATTCCTTGTATGCAACTTTTCAAATTATTTGCATGAAAATAGGCATAGATTAGCTACATCCACATTATCATACTACAATAGTATCTCATCCAAAAGCAAAATAGAATTTTCTTCAAACAACTACCATACTTTTACATTTTCTTTAAACAACTACTATACTATTACATTTTCACGTAAGCATTTCTTCAAAAACTTTACATGCAAACTAATATAGTAGGGTATTTGCATACAAGTAAGCACATATCAACTACAGAAATACTATTACACATCAATACTATCCCCAACCACAAACAACATGCTCATTTGGGCATTTCATCAAACAGTTTGTATGCAATTAATCATTGAACCATTTAAGCATTTCATCAAACACTTTGCATGCAAACTAATATAACAAATGATTCAATGCATACATCCTAAACTGTAGTAGTACAAGTTATGGAAACTAAACCATATGATCAGTAGTAGTTTACCTCACTATGGTTCAAGTTTTAACTTCTGAGATTTCATAGATGAAAAGTTATAAGAAAAATACCAAATCAATCATATTTGGTGCACAATTATAGGAGTATCCAGAAAGCTCGATTTACACTGGCCATATCTCCTAAAATATAGTGAATAAATGTGTAAAATGTTTATCGCAATATAAGCTAGATGTCCTCTCATTTTGGAAGACATTTCAGCTCCTGAGAGTGCCCAGAATAATGGTTATAACAAAAATGTCAGCGTGACCTATTTGAGACCTTATTTTAGGAGCATTCAAAAGTCTCGAATCCCTCTGCTCATATCTCCTAAAATATTGCGACCTAATAGCTAAAATGTCTACCACATAACCATTGGTATTTCTGCTCAATTTGGATGGCGTTTCAGCTTCTGAAAGCCTACAAAATAAAAGTTATTGCAGAAATTCCAACGTGACATGTTTAAAGGTGCATTCAGGAAGGTCATCTTCCTTAGATCATAATTCCTAAAGTATTGTGAATCAATATCTGAAATTTTTACCACATTATGAATGGGATTTACCTTCAGTATGGACAAATTTTTGACTTCTAATATTCCATAGAAGAAAACTTATAACAGATATGAAAAAAATATCTAAAATTTAACCTTTTTTCTTCATTTAACCTATGATAGAGCCCATCCAATCCAAGTGTTTGAACCATGATCTTATACCACACTGTAACACCCTCTAGGGTAAATGTGCATATAAAAAAAAACATAATAGGAATAGAAATACAATAAACATATCAGTCATCAAAATCCATATATACATCAATACATTTGCACATGAAAATCAAGGGAATTAATTTTTTCATTAATAAATGAAATGAACCAACCGGTGATGGGACTACCACATTCCACACAACCATAGATTGACTGAGCCAAGTCTCTCTTCGGGCAATCACCCTCATTCCATATTCCAAGCATGAATGTGGGATCTCATAGAACACGTCAATCAAAAATCATCCAGGACTTCCAGAGGCCACCCACCTCAAACCATCAAATAGTGATTCCACCTCACAGTCGGACGTCACCAAAAACCATCATTAGATCAGTCACCATCCAAGCCTTCCAGGGCTTCCAGAGCGTTTTTCCAACCAAGGCTTCTAGAACTAGTAACTCAACCCACAACTTATACAGGGCTTCTAGAGCATTTGTCCAACCAAGGATTCCAGGACTAGTAACTCAACGCGCCAAGGGATTCCAGAGCATTTTTCCAACTAGGGCTTCCAGGACTAGTAACTCAACCCAAGATGTTACAGGGCTTCTAGGGCATTCATTCAACTAGGGTTTCCAGGACTAGTAACTCAACCCAAGCTATGGAAACGTGAGAACCAACCAAAAAAAAAGAAATGAAAGTAATCCCACAATCACCATGGCTATCTAGGAAATGGCAAGGCTAAGAAATCTACTATTGATCTAGGCAATCCTCCATGCTAATGATATATCACAACCAAGAAACCAAATGCATGTGCCATGCATGCCAAAACTAGTGAATAAATCAGACATGCAACTCGATGCTTGCAATATGATGTAGTTGTTGATGCTGATTCCTTCTTGCTCTTTCCTGTTCTTCCTTTGCCTTCTTTCTCTAAGAATCCAAGTATGTCGCACCCTCCAAGAGTGTTCCAAGAAAACTTTAAGTCTCCAAGAGTATGAGAGAGATAGAGACAATAATGAGAGAGCTCCAAAAATGAACTAATCAAGCCTTTCCCACTGATCTTCAGAAGCCTTTTTATTAATCAGGCCTCTATTTTCTTCATTTTCCATTATTTTCCTTCAATTTCCTCCTCACACGCAACATGTGATCTTTCACCTCCCTTTTCCCCTAATTTCCATTATTTTCATAAATAACTGCACCAAAATACCTTTTTTCCCCTTTAATGCCTTAGCCATTTCCTTTGCCAATTTCCTTAGCCATAAACAACCAAATGAACACCCCCTAGGATGTCTTTCCCACCATTCATCTTGGAATATGTGTCCCATCATCCATGGTATTTATATATTTTTACATGAAATTTTCACAAGGGATGTTACATATCACCACATTGGACCCCAGCTCGTAATGTGGCGGCAACGCTACCCGTAATATTTACGCTGCAAGGGGGGTCTAGGGGGCATCTGATAGTAGAAGTTATGTTTAATTTATGGCTTTTTTCCCTTGAAGGCAACCCCTTAGTATATATGAGGGAATTGCATTGCGTCTCTGTAGATCTGTATTCTGACTGACAAAGAGAGAGGAGATTGTGTGAGAGCGAAGAGGGAATTACATTGGATTTGCTGTAGGTTGTATCTCTTTAATTTGCTAGATAATATAAATGGAAGCACTTGTTGTTTCTTCGTGGACATATCCCGAATTCGGTGAACCACTTATATCTGTGTCTCTCTTATTTTATGTGTTCCATTTCTCTGTAATATATAATTTTCTAACATGGTTAATATTAATCACTTTAATTTGTAATCCACAAGGTCATCCAAGATCAGCATTATTACTATTTTCAACTAATGTCTACCAAGGTCAGTGTCTTAATAATACAACAACTCCAATTTCCCTATGATCAACTATGATCAATGATGGCTAACCATGGTCAACTATGGTGAACCATTATTATCCATGCTCAACCGTGGTCAAACATGGTTTCACGTGGTCAACCATGATCGTAGTGTGGCATGCATCATTGCACTATGGCAAGCATCAATGCAATGTGACAAATAATGTGATGATCATTACAAGAATGATACATTACATTGCAATTTATTTAAAGTCACATTGCGACATTGAATAAAATAGAGTCTAATATTTTGGTTTATAATATTGGGTTTATGGTTTATAATATTAATCCTAATGTTTTTGATCCCTTGGGTTTATAGTATTAATCCTAGTGTTTATAATCCCTTGGCTTTATAATATAAATCATATGGTTTAATACTATTCCCTTGCCTTTATTATATTTTGAGTTTTAAACATTAATACTATTGGAATTATGATACAGGTATGACACAAGTGTTGTCTTTGATGGCAACTCTCTCAGATCAAAGATCACAGTATAGCCGGTAAACAACAAGAATGAAGAAAGAAAGGTATACGCAGGTTCACCATTGACCAAGTCACATATACACACAGGCTCACTGTATACAAAGTCACGTGTACGAAAATGTATATGCAGGTTCACCATTGACCAAGTCATGTCTACATGCAGGTTCACTATATACAAAATCACATGTAACATACACACACACTTTCACAGAAGGAAAGGTGTGTACATGTTGGAAAACTAAGTTTTGGTCCATGGTATTTTGGTATTGATCCATGGTATTTGGTTTGAGGTATTGACCCTAGGTATTGGGTCCAAGGTATCGGTCTTATGTGGTTTTGGACCATGGTATTGAGAGAGGCCTAAACCTATATAAGGAGAAGAAGATCATTAGGCTAAAGTGCCAATGTGCAAGTGATGAATATCTCATGAAATGTGAGATCTAGTATGCTGGTTATGGGTTTGTGATGCTTTGCTTGATCTGAACCAAGGATGTACCTATGCAATTGATGATGGATTGGGATCATAAGGCTTGGAATGCATTATCATTATGTGGTTTGATCATGGATAGACTAGATCTGAATTATTGACGCATATTTTATTGTATAAATGTTATGATATGAGTATGAATGATGTCTAGAATAGCTGCAAAGTTATGAGTAAATATTTGCAGATCTGTATGTGGGTTCCCTTTGGTAAAAGCGCGTATACACGTTGTTTTGGCTCATCAGAGTAGTGTATATAGTATGAAGTATGATATTTGAAGTTGCAGTTGGATCTAGTTGTTGATGTAGAATTCTGTGGTCCGTTCTGTGTTCGAGTGGCTATGTTTTGTTGGCAAGGTCTCAGTGTTTCAGTGTTGGGTGATTCAGAGATTGATGATGCGGGTGTAGCTAATGGGTGTATTGTAGTGGTGATTAATTTTGTGTTTCAATGTTGTTGATGGGTCCAGTATGAAAATTGGATGAAATGTGGCCTCTAGATTATGGTGTTGTGTGTCAAGAGTATCCAGTATGAAAATTTATGAAACGTGGTCCTTGGAGGAAGAGAGAAGGTCGTAGCCGTCTGTAGGCCGGCGCCTATGTACTAGTAAACATATTGGCTAGTACAAGAGCCAGGGGGTTGTAGCTCCCTTCCAGTAGTAGGTGGAGAATGAGAGAAGGTTGTAGCCTTTTGTAGGTGGGTGCCTGCATACTGGTATGAGTCTGCACCAGTACAAGATTGTAAATAGTTTTTTCTTGTATTAAAGAAAGATGACAGCAGGTGGTTTTTGTCCCACATTGGGTTTCCAATTTATATCATGGTGTTCATGTGTATTTCTTATGTGTGATGATCGGTTATGTTTTACTGCACCTGTTTACTATTTATATGGTTAATGAAGTTCTGATGCACTGATTAAAGATCCACATATAATGGATTAACTGAATCATAAGTTTACTGGATATACACTAGTTGCATTAAACACAGTTGTGTGTACACATGGGTTCCCTTAACTGAAGTAGCGTATATGAATATGATTATGGAAATGAAAAAGTTAGTGATTTTGCTAATATTGATTACCCCACCCCCCCCCCCCCCCCCCCCCCTCTTAGTATTACTTCCAACAATTGGAATTAGAGTAGGTCCTTTGGTAGAAGCTTGATCGCTTGAAGGAGAATAAAGAAAGTGTGTCAAAGGAAGAAGACAACACAAAGGAATAACGACAACTTTCCATTAAGTGGAAGCAAGTATTCAGATTCTGAATCACCTCAAATTGAGGATGAATAAGCAAATTAAGCATCAGATAAAATCATAGATCAACAAGATCTATTTAACAAAAGGGAGAGTGCCCTCAAAGAAGAATTTATCAGCTTAAAAGCTCAGCTGGAGTGTGTCTTCAGAGTACATTAAATTTTGTAGGAGCATAATGAAGAACAACAAAATGAGATTCTCAAACTAAGGCAACAAGTGGAACAAGGAAGAAAGTCTAAAGAAATCTTGAAGAAGCAATATCTAGAAAAGGAAGAACAACATCAGGTTGAGGTAAATATCTTGAAAGGTAAATTAGAAGAAAAATATAAATTATTACGATTTCAAGACATTACTAAGATTTTGGATGATATTCTTAGTAGTCAAAGGTCGCTTGCTATCAAAACTGGTCTTCGTTTTTATGAATCTATTGAAGGTGAATCTAGCTCACAAGGTGAGGCAAGGAACTCTAATACAAAATATGAAATACTCAACAAAGAGATGAGAGGTCAACCCCATCAACAACTAAAGAAAGAAGGTCTTCAAAGAAAATCATTTACTCCTAAGTGTGGAAGTAACAGACAATTATTTCCTCTGATGAATAATGTTGCATGTTTTATATGGCATAACTTTGGGCAATACCATCACATATAATGGTTCAAGGCCATCACATAGAAAGATCATCACATTCCAGGTACTTTAAGGGATACTGTTTTTCTTACAATATGTTTGGTCACAAAGCCATTTACTACTATAGAAGGAATATGAAACATATAATATGTTATGTGTTGACACCTAATCCTTGTGATTGGGTGAATTTATGTAAATAGATAAATATGAAATATGCACAATCATCGGGAGACGAACTGAACAATATCACCCTTATGTATATAATGAAGACCTACCTGATGGAATATAACACACGAATCATTTTTGCCTTATGGAGTTGCTGCCTGGCCTGACATGGTATCAGAGTCAGCTCGCAAAATAGTTGTAACTCCCTTCTGCCTTCTACTCTCTATCCACTGCCCCTGTGCGCTCTGTTTTCCATAAGTTTGAATCCTCTGACCTGACAACCTCAGACCGGAAAACCATCTGAATCGTTGCATGCCTTGAGGTTGTGTTGTTGCACTGGTGCCTCCACGCAAGAGCAAACTATGTTGGTCTTGCATCTTGAGCATTGGTCTGTTGGTCGAGTCATTGCTCTTGCATCTTGAACGATACTCCATTGAAGAACCATCCGTTGAATAACCATAACAAAAACAGAAGCATTGATGGGATCTGCGTGCGTGAATCAGGTTCCATTGCTATGTATCAACACTCTGTATTAGTGGTATCAACGCTGTGTATTGCTTTGTATCAACGCTATGTATTAGCACTATGTATTTTCACGCTGGTCTCATATTAACATTGTATATTAATGCTACTATCATTGTATGCGTTGAACTCTTGATGTGCTGATAGTTTGGCCCTTTTGATTCTGTGAAATTAGCTCTTCCTGAAGTCTGTTAAAACGGGGTTGAGAATTATTCGATGTTTCTCCCTTTTCTTCGTTACCATGGGCGATAACCCTGTGGAGTTTGCTTCAAAAATCCTCATAAGATTTAGTTCCATGGCTGCTCTATACTCTGGCTTACATTTAAGGCAGTTTCTATCTACTATGATCGATGAATGCTCTACAAGGCTCCACAAACACATGGTATATACGGTGAGCATGGAGATGTGGTAACTTGCCACTCACTTTTTTTTTAAACTGGTAGCCAAGTATGGACCACTTACAGCCATCCTTACAATTTTTGTGGGTTTTATATATACTTATTGGTATCCACATACGAACCTAGTAATTCTAAATCAAGCAAAAAAAAAAGGTGGTAGGCCATTTGTTCATATATGCTAACTTGTGATATTGAGAGTCCAAATATGTTTGTACTACGTTCTTCGGCCTTTTAGTGGACGTAGTGCTTTATGCTGTTGAGGGTTTTTTTGGACTTAGTATACTGCCATATTCTATACTTTAACATTATGCAGATGAATGTGAATTGATATTTGAATTTGTTGTCCCATCATATCAGATGTATATTTCTTCCTATTAGGAGTAAAATTTTGCAACAAAAGTGTTTGTTACAGAATGCACTCAATCATATCCATGGTGGGAATAGTTCTCACTGGCAAGGAGAACTATCCTGAAGGGTCATGGATGATAAAACACACCCTCATTTTCAATGAGTTGTGGAAAGGAGTGTGTGTCGGAGATGGAGACAATGAACCAGTACAGCCTACCTTAGACAAAGAGCTTGTCATTTGGGAAAACAAGAACAACAAAGCTTATGCATTAATCGCAGCATCTGTAAATGAAGAGGTGAGTCACCATATTTCATCATATTCAACTGCCTTTGAAGCCTTACAAGAGCTGAAAGAACTCTATGACTCACATTCTACACTTGAAGTTGTTCAACTCATGATTAAACTCTTCACTCTTGAACTACAAAATAATGATCCTCTTGCTCTTTCATCTGAAGTAAAGTCTATAGTGCATGATATCAAATCTACTAAGGTTGAATTGGATATTCCTCTGATCACTTTTCTCAAGGAACTTTATCCTACTTACTACAATTATCTTGAGTCATTGCAAGCAAATGGAAATCTCAAAGATATAACCTTTGACTCTCTTGTGAAAAAGTTTGCTGAAAGAGAGAATGATTTTGGAAAGAAGACAACCCCTAAATATTCTGAAGAGGTTGTGTGCCTTGCTCATAAAGAAAAGCATCCTGCTCAAGATTCTACAAGAGGAAGAGGTGGTCGAAGAGGAAGAGGAAGATATTTCAGAGGCATGGGGGGCAGAAATTCTCAAGGACAAAAGGCATATTTGCACTGCATTCGCTACAAAAGAAATGGATCACATGATGCCTCTATATGCAAGCTACCATGGGAAAAAATTGAGCAGAAAAGAAACCAACAGAAAGGTAAAATTAGTGATACAGACAAAGGTAAAGCACTTGAATCTTCTCACTATGTTGTGGCACAATGTAACATTGGGGTAAATGAAGATTTATTTAATCCTTCACTTGCTTCTTGGAAAAATGATTGGTTGCTTGATTCAGGAGCAACCTGCCACATGACTCATAGAAAATATTTTTTTGAAGATTTCACTGACAATGTTGATGGAGCAGTATACTTTGCAGATCAATCAAAAATCAAGCCATCAGGGCTTGGCACAATCAGGCTTAAACTGCCCTGTCTTCCAGACTTTCTTCTGCATCATGTTCTATATCTCCCACAGCTTAAGAGAAACTTGTCTTCCTTGGTCCACATCCACCAGAAAAGTCACTCCATTCATATGTTTGATGGCAAGATTGAGGTAAGAAAAGCATCTGATCACTCACTTTTCATGAGGGGAATAGAAGAAGAAATACTTCTCAAGTTGCAAGGAACCTCTGCTCATGCACAACATTTCTCATACAATTCTCATCATGAAGAAGGTACACTTCCATCAAGTTTATTATGGCATGCTAGATTTGGACATTTGAACTATGACAGTCTCTGCTTATTGAAGAAAAATGGTGTTGTTGGTTTGCCTACAATTCCTAGGAAACTTAAGCAATGTGATGCTTGCATTCTAGGAAAGCATAGCAAAGAGTCTTTTCATGATTCACATTCAAGAGCACATAGAAAACTTGAACTCATTCATTCAAATTTATGTGGTCCAATGCATGTTGCTTCTGCAAATGGAAATAAATATATCATGACATTTATTGTTGACTACACTAGAATGTGTTGGGTTTATTTATTGAAGAACAAATTTGATGCTTTTCAAACATTCAAGAATTTTCATAAATGGATTGAAAATGATGCACAATCTCATATTGGGTCTATTCACACTAATAATGGAAAAGAATACACATCAAATGAATTTGAAAACTCTCTTCGCCAACATGGGATCAAACATCAAACAACTGCGCCTTATAATCCCCAACAAAATGGTGTAGCTAAAAGAATGAATAGGACAATCTTAAATATGGTACAATCCATGCTTTTCTTCAAAAATGTAAAGATAATGTTTTGGGCTAATGCTGTTCTATGTGCTGCATATAAAAAGAATAGATTTCCATCTAATGCTACAAGAAACAAGACTCCATATGAAATGTGGTATGGACATGTTCCTTCGGTAAAGCATCTCAGGGTCTTTGGTTCCACCTGTTATGCCTTGATACCAAAGGTACATAGAAACAAACTTGGTGCTAGAAGTCGTAAGTGTATCTTCCTGGGTTATTCAAACACCTCCAAAGCATGCCACCTCTATGATGAAGTCAATAAGAAGTTTGTTATATCTAGAGATGTAATTTTTCTTGAATCATCCAAAACTGACAATGTTGTTGAGCGGCAACTTGATCACTTGGATATATTTGCAAAAGAAAAATCATTTCAAGAATTTGATAATCACATTCCACATCTTGAAGGGGGGATTCCTATAATAGATCAACATGTGGAATATTCTTCTGAAGAACACTCACCCCCGCATGGAACTCCAACAATGGATTATGCTTTAAGTGATGTAATTGATAGAATTGGGAGACTCAATCCTGATTCAGTCCCAACTCAATCAACGGAGCAGCCTGGACCATCTGACAAAGGTCCCCCAAAGTGGCTGACAAAGACACTTGAAAGTGTTCATCCTGATGAGGTTGGAAAGACAGGAACTACAAATTCAAACCAGAAAAATGGAGGTGATGTGGATGACTCTAATTCACCTGTTGATATGGATGTTTCTTATGATTTTGAATTGAACTTGTCTATAGATTTTGAGCCAACTTCCTTCAAAGAAGCTTCTTCTCATCATGAATGGAAAGAAGCGATGCAAAAGGAGTATGATGCCCTTATAAAGAATGGCACTCGGAAGCTGGTTGATCCTCCATCAGGAACCAAACCAATTGGTTGCAAGTGGGTCTACAAGAACAAGTATAAATTTAATGGTTCACTTGACAAGCACAAATTTAGGCTTGTGGCAAAAGGCTTTGCACAGAAGGAAGGGGTCTATTATGAGGAGACTTTTTCCCCCACAGCAAAATGGGCTACCATCTGGACACTCTTTGCACTAGCAGCACAAAAGGAAGTGGTCGATTATGAGGAGACTTTTTCCCCCACACCAAATGGATGTAAAAACTGCTTTCTTAAATGGAGATCTAAAAGAGAATGTTTTTGTGTCCCAGCCTGAAGGATTTTCTATGAAAGGACATGAACATAAAGTATGCAAACTAGTGAAGTCCTTGTATGGCCTCAAACAAGCACCATGAGCCTGGTATGAAAAACTAACTAAGCATCTTCTGAAACTCAATTTCAAACATTATGATCTTGATGATGCAACTTTATTTGTCAAGAAAGTTGGCAAAAAAGTTGTATATCTTGTGGTATATGTAGATGATCTTTTGATGACAGGGAACAATGAAAGCTACATTGCGTCCATAAAGAAGGAATTGGGGAAAAGTTTTGAAATGATTGATTTGGGCTATGTTCATTACTATCTTGGCATTGAAGTAACCCAAAATCCAAAGTCCATATGTCTTTCTCAAAAGAAATACATTGGAGATCTGTTGAACAGGTTTTGGCATGACAGAGTGCAATCCTCTTACTACTCCAATGGAACAAAACTTAAAGCTCACATCTATTGAAGGAAAAGAATTTTAGGATGCAACAAAGTATAGATAGCTTGTAGGAAGTCTCAACTACCTAACTACTACCAGACCAAACATTTCATTTGTTGATGGAATCCTCTCCAGGTTTATGCAAAAGCCTTGTGAGGGACATTGGCCTGCTGCAAGAAGAGTTCTAAGGTACTTGAAGGGAACTCAACACTTTGGAATCAAGTATACACAGGTGGACGACTTCAGTTTGATTGGATACTCTAATTTAGACTTCGATGGACACAAAGAAACTGGGGTATTAACTTCAAGATATGCTATGAGTCTTGGATCAGGAGCTGTCTCCTAGAGATCATGCAAACAATCAGTTCCAACAGATTCCACAATAGAAGCAGAATACGTGGCAGCATCTGAAGCAACAAAAGAAATTGTGTGGCTCAGGAAAATTCTTGAATATTCGCAGATAAAACAAGTACAGTCAACTCCACTCATGATTGACAATATCTTTGCAATAAAGTTGTCCAAGAACCTAAAGTTCCATGATCGAACAAAGCACATCAATACTAAATATCATCTGATTCGACATCACTTTGAGGCCAAAACAATCCATCTCTGTCATTGTTCCACAAATGAGAAAATTGCAGACATCTTCACCGAAGCACTTGGAAGAGAAAAACTTGAATGATTTAGAATGATCCTTGGACTCATCAACATCCCTTTAGATTAAGGGGGGGAATGTTGACACCTAATCCTTGTGATTGGGTGAATTTATGTAAATAGATAAATAGGAAATATGAACAGTCATCGGGAGACGATCTGAATAGTCTCTCCATCATGTATATAATGAAGACCTACCTGATGGAATATAACACACAAATCATTTTTGCCTTATGGAGTTACTGCCTAGCCTGACATTATACATGTAACAAGATTGGACATATAGTAAAGGAATGCAGGGGAAGATTTTGGGCACCATACCAAAAGAAGAAAACAACATCACAAATTCAGAGGGAGCTGAAGGTGTAGAACCTCACTGTTCTAAATATCATACGCAAGTTTCATAAAGAAAATTCGCATGTATACATGAGTTTCAAGCTGCACAGTCATGTATATGTTGGTTTAAGGAAAAGCAGTGGGACAAACTCAAGAGAAAGGGTATGATATGATTCAGTTAATGTTTGATAATGTTTACAATCTACTAACGATGTGTGGAAATGTGTTGGTACTCATAATATGTTTTTTAGAAGTTCTTTTGATCCTAACTTGATGATGATGATGCCTTATGCATGATTAGATCTAACAGTGAATAGATGAAATGGTTTAGGGGGAGCATATGCCTTGAATAAGTGGTTAGAAATCTTTGGTGATGATGCTTATGTGGCTAAATGATTGTTGGTTGCCCTGAGAATGGTATTGTAGGTTACATGTACGAATGTTGGTGATAAATGCTTATGGTGCAGATCATATATGGTGTATGATAGTTGTTGATGACTATCATGGTCATGTTTAGATTGCTGGTCATTGTTATAAAAGTCATGTATATCTTTTGATGTAAAGGTAATTAAAATACCTAATTTGTAGCCCCAATTTGCATGGGAAGGATCATGTAATAATGTCTATTTCATTCATATATAAACATTTGGTATATCCCCACTTGGTTGGGTGGATGAGTCAAATGGTGTATCCCCACTTGGTTGGAGGATTGATGTATGTATGAGTGATACGAAGGTCATACTCACTTAGTTGAGTTATAGAGTCATGTTATTCTTTTGAAAAATATTTTTGCAGATTCTGCATATGCTCAATGGGAGCATGGAAGGATTGGTACATCTGGGCATGTACAAAGTGAGAGCTCGATTAGAGATTTCAACATGTACTTAGGGGGAGTATGGAAAACATAATGTATATCAAGGGAGAGAATATCTTGTTCTGCCCTTTTCCCTTGATGTCAAAGGGGGAGAGTGACTTGGTGTGGTTGCTGCCATCAAGTCCAAAGGGGGAGATTATTGGCATTATGATAGAGGTATGACGCAAGTGTTGTCCTTGATGGCAACTCTCTCAGATGAAAGATCATAGTGTAACAGGTAAACAACAGGAATGAAGAAAGAAAGGTATACACATGTTCACCATTAACCAAGTCGCGTATACATGCAGGTTCACTATATACAAAGTCGTGTATATGAAAATGTATATGTAGGTTCACCATTGACCAAGTCGCGTATACACATAGTTTCACTATATACAAAGGCGCGTATAATGTACACATGCACTTTCACAGAAGGAAAGGCGTGTACATGTTGGAAAACTAAGTTTTTGTCCGTTTTATTTGGTCCATGGTATTTTGGTATTGATCCATGGCATTTGGTCCAAGGTATTGACCGCAGGTATTGGGTCCAAGGTATCGGTCCTACGTGGTTTTGGACCATGGTATTGAGAGAGGCCTAAACCTATATAAGGAGAAGAAGATCATTAGGCCAAAGTGCAAGTGTGCAAGTGATGAATATTGGATGAAGTGTGAGATCTAGTATGCTGGTTATGGGTTTGTGATGCTTTTCTTGATCTGAACCAAGGATGCACGTATGTGGTTGATGATGGATGATGGATCGGGATCATAAGGCTTGGAATGTATTATCATTATGTGATTTGATCATGAATAGACTAGATCTGAATTATTGATGCATGTTTTATTGTATAAATGTTGTGATCTGAGTATGAATGATGTCTGGAATAGCTCCAAAGTTATGAGTAAATATTTTCAGATGTGCACACGGGTTCCCTTTGGTAAAAGCACGTATGCACGCTGCTTCGGCTCATCAAAGTAGCATATATAGTATGAAGTATGATATTTGAAGTTGCAGTTGGATCTGGTTGTTGTTACAGAATTCTGTGGCTTGCTTTGTGTTCTAGTGGTTGTGTTTTGTTGGCAGGGTTTCAGCATTTCAGTGTTGGATGATTCAAAGATTGATGATGCAGGTGTAGTCGATGGGTGTATTGCAGCGGTGATTAATTTTGTGCTTCAATGTTGTTGATGGGTGCAGTATGAAAATTGGATGAAACGTGGCCTTCAGATTATGGTGTTGTGCTTCAGGAGTATCCAGTATGAAATGTGGTCCCTGAAGGAAGAGAGAAGGTCATAGCCTTCTGTAGGCCGACGCCTATGTGCTAGTAAACATATCGGCTAGTACAAGAGCCAGGGGGTTGTAGCTCCCTTCCAGTAGTAGCTAAAGAACAAGAGAAGGTTGTAGCCTTCTGCAAGTGGGTGCTTGCATACTGGTATGAGTCTGCACCAAACAAGATTGTAAATAGGTTTTTCTTATATTAAAGGAAGACAAAAGTAGGTGGTTTTTGTCCCGCATTGGGTTTCCACCTTATATCACATTGTTCATCTGTGTTTCTTATGTGTGATGATCTGTTCTATTTTACTGCACCTGTTTACTGTTTATATGTTTAATGAAGTTTTGATGCACTAATTAAATATCAACATATAATGGATTAATTAAATCATAAGTTTACTGGATATACGCTAGTTGCATAAAACACAGTTGTGTGTACATGCGCGTTTCCTTAACTGAAGTAGCATATATGAATATGATTATGGAAATGAAAAAGTTAGTGATTTGCTAATACTGATTTAGCCCCCCAAACCAGCCCCCCATCTTAGTATTATTTCCAACAAATACCTTAAGGTTATTAATCCCTTGAGTTTATAATATTATTAATCCTGCGGTTTACAGTTTTAATCATAGTGTTTAATTTTAATCCGTTGGGTTTATTATATGAATATTAATACTAATATTATATGTTAATATTAATGTTATTAATGTTAACTTAACGTTAATATTGAAATATAACTATTAATACATTAATATAATGTTATGTAATAATACAATATCATATTGATATATAATATAATATAAATATAATAACCATAAATATACAACTTATATAAATATACAATAAATAATTGTGATTATTTATATAGTATTAATATTATTATTAATATTTATATTTATATATTAATGTTAATATTATATGTTAATTATATTATATGTTGGATATATAACTATTAATATATAATTAGTGGAAGGCTCCTTATTTTGGCCTTAGGTGAATGAGGCAGCCTTGACTTTTTTTATTTTTTTAATGGATGACCAAGATTATTTCTCAAAGGAATATGCTGAATAGATGCTTCGTCTAAGTCACTATCAATGGTAGTGAGGTTAGGAAGCTTGAAGGGTTGGGTTGGATTTTTGAAGCGTTTCATTGGATTTAATAAATTTTTGAGAAAAAAATTGAAACGACAGTGGTTGAGTTGAAAAGCCAAGTTAAGTTATGGTCGATGGATTAATTTAATACCAAAGTCATTCGTTCAAGCAACACCTATCAATTCTCGGATGCAGACACAAGCTACTTTATTTTTGCTTGGAAATGTGGTGAAGTAGAATGTATAGTATAGGCACTGCAAGTGTTATACATCTGTCAATGCTACTATGTACGAACACACAAAGAATTGAGGTACTACTCAGAATTGCAAGCCGCTGAAGGTGAAAATTCAGATTAGAACCTATAGAATTTTCCAATCCCTTAATATATCCGTGGGTAGCAACAATATATGCTAGTTCAAGCTATGATATTAATAATTTTTGATGGGTTGTGATATGTGCATGAACTTACAATGTTCTGATATTTTGTTGGATGTGTCATACACTACTTGCTTACTGTAATTGTTGTTTTAGGTGATCAATGATACCCAAAGGGGGAAGTTGTGCACTGCATGTTTCTAGGATGTGTCATACACTACTTGCACTTCCTCGGGAGAGAAAGACCTCAAGGCCTATGATAATTGGTGCTTTTGGCACTCAGTGATACCTAAAGGGGGAATCTACGTGATGCAACTTGCTAGTGGCACCCAAGTTATTTGTGCTTACTTTTAGTGTACTGTGGGTGGGTATAAAGTGTGACTAAACAAATGGGAGAGTAATAAGAATCAGATATGTACGTCTTCGTATGTTATCATGCTACCATAATAGCAATCAAATAAGTTCATGGGTTTCTATTTATATGTATGCTAGGGTATGAATAATAAAAAGCGAGAAGAGCACATTCTCTTATAAATACATATACACATGCTATCAATAACACTAGTGTTTATACATTGTCAAAAAAATAGATATCGCAAAATAATCTAGAAATCTCCGTCAAGTACCTCAAAATCAAAGTCAGGCATCTCTTCTGACTCATTTGGAGCCCCCAAACCATGTGGAAGCCACACAATGATGTTGGGAGGTTAACTCTTGCACCCATGCCCATCTAAGGTGCATAATTATATATAGGAAGTACCCTAATATTGTAGTAAAGTGATCAAAAATCTTGGGTAAACTTTCTAATGCTATGCAAGCTCCCTTATTAGTTAAAACATATTTAGGATCATTTCATTTACCCAGTTATGCAAGAGGTTTATGTGTAAAGTTATATGTCTTTTATGTGTCATGTGCGAGAAAATTATGAGTTAATTAGATAGATAAATAACATGGAAAACAAATGAAATGCAGAGATATATACATAACAAAATCATAAGAAAAATCTGATTAAGGAGTTCACCCTCCAGTACTGGGCTAGATCTCCTAAGACCTCTTTCAATGGCTAGGCCCTCTTGGAATTATTTGGTCAAACGTCTTATTACAAGCTTCTTCTCAACTCTAATGGATTTGTAGATTATACCATTGGATTAGAGGACCCAAAAACCCCAAAAATGACTATTAAATCTTTTAAAAATGACTCTAGTTGATTTGGGCATGACCTCCTTCCCTAGTGGCCTTGGGCTTCCCTAAACTTACCTCTCGAAAAATCACCTGTAGAAGTATTCTATTGCCTCTAAAACCTATTCCATTTTCTTTGGAGGATCAAAATCATCCAAAAGTGACTATTCATTTTCAAAAATTGGTCGAAATCTGAGTGGTCTAGGCTCTTCTCCAGTTTGGCCTAGAAAAACTCCTCTAATTCTGGAATAACTCCAGTTAAGTCCACTAAATGTGGAGTTGGCACCAAAATATTTGGAAGCGCCAAAATTTCAGCAACTATAATGTGGGTTTAATTAATTTTAAGTGAAGTTAATTAGTAGTTAACAACGGATTAGCATGCAATTATCGCGCAGTTAACTAACCATGACCCGATGGATTTGGAGGAGTGGTGAGATGGCTTACAATAAACATTAATGGTTTTCTAGCATTGGGCACTAATCGATTAACCATAACCTCAAACATTAACCGTTATATGCGTTCACATGTGGTTCTATACTAACTACTACAATAGCTATCATAGTTTGAGCCACGACGGTTATGTTAACTGCGACCACGTGGTTGGTGTATTTTCACATAGGGAGGGTTGGCTTGCATGCTAGCCCTTGCTAACCATCAACCCCAAATGAATTAAAACTTAAATATGCACATTGACCCTTAGTGGTTAAGTGAAAAGCAGTTAATGAAGTTGGTAAGGCATTTGGCTTGCAGAGGGGAGGTTGGAAGGTCGCACCCCAACGCCTCTTAAACATTTTATCACACAAATGTAGGCACATGTGGTGGCCTCTAGGCTTTCCACGTGTCACGTTCTAATTGGACCAACTCAAACATTATTGCCCAATAGTAGGATGCTACTTGTCATCATATGTTTCGCCACCTATACATGTATATTCCAAGGAATATTCTCCTTATTGACTGGAATGTACGGATGTCCAATCAACTTGTTTTTCAAAATTTTCCATTTTGGTGAAATGGTCAGTAGGTCCTAACTTCCTCATACGAAATCCGTTTTGAGTGAAAAAATAGTGTTGGGATCATTTTGATGAGATAGACACAGTCATTCTGGTTTTACATGATTCTAAGAACTTTGATATTTGAGCTAATTTTTGCTCCTAATCAAGATTCTGATCACAAAGTGGGATTGAATCCTAGAAAAATAAAAAAAAACCTTAACCTGATTGCAGGTTATCATAGACTATGTATGTGGTTTTCTGGGTCCACTTCTCTGTCTCTGTTTATAGAGACGAACATTGACATTTATTATCAGAAGGAGTTGTCTTTAATGCAACTTTTTGGGGATTCCGGTGATGGAATCCGGCGGAAAAAATTGAGGTTAAATATTGATTTTTATTATTTAAAACGGTTTTTTAAATGCATATTTGGGTTCATCACCTTGAAAAACTGTTGGGACGCTTTGATTGTGCAGAAATTAGCTATGAAACTTGCGATTTCAATAAATTGTTGCCGGATTTTGACCGAAAAAACCCACCAGAAAAGCTTCCAAAAAGTCTCTTTAAAGACAACTCCTTATTAGAATTGTTGATCGTCAAAAAACTTTGCTGGTCAGACACTGTCATGTCTAGGTGTAATAGTTTTGACATTTGTCATTGTCCCTCACCTCTCTACTGAAAATTTTGAGGCACATAATTCAATTCAAAGGTACTTCCTATAGCACTTTGGAATGCCAAACACAATTTAATTACGTCGAATGCATTTTATCTATGGCCTTTCATTGTGCAAACATTGTTCATTACATCCAATCATAGGGCTACATTTTCGTTGTCCTCTGTCCACTAAAAATGTGACACATGGTGACCCTTTACTGTTTTACTACTACGCCACGGCTCTATTATCCAAACATTAGTTGACATTATTTTATGGTTAGACTTCTTGCAGTTGCCACAGATCATGATCATCTTCACCACCACGCTTCTCTATGTGACAGTTTATTCATATCTCTCCTCCCGCATCATTGGTTGGGGTTACTGGTCTTCTCTATTGATCGTCAATTTCTAGATGGCATACTTGGTACTCACATTTCTTGGATGGATTTGGAAGGGTTAGGAAAAGTTTTTGGAGAGAAAATTAATTTCTGAATCAACGATCTAAAATTATTTTTCAGCCTGTTTTCCCTGTTTCTCTGCCTTCTCCCACAATGTATACAGTCCCATACCAAACACCATTGTACAAACCCCATACCTAGTACAGTCGTGCAGACAACCACCCATGCCATCCTATTTTCCACCATTCCTCCTCCTAGCTACTTTGTTTCTTTATCCATCATTGCTCCTCCTCGCTGCTCTATTTCTTTGGTGTGGAATCGTTTCACCTTCAGGACATTAGTGGAGACCGATAGAGCTTATGACTCTCAGTCATGGTCATGCTTTTTGAGCATTCTAAGTCATGATAGAAGGTTGTCTTAGATATTCGAACACGGAACACAAAAGTGGTGCACAAACTAGAAGATGTCACTTCTAGCTCGAGTCTAGCGAAGAATTTCTCTTACTGTTATAAAAGTTGATGTTAGTATATGAGTATATACAAACTTTATGTTGTTGATGCATCCCTAGGGCACTCTTCTTATTCCCATGCAATTTTTAATGAAATCTTGGCAGGGAGGGCATCAATACAATGAACCTGATAAAACAAAAAGGATTTCAATATTACCATTCAACTGGATATCAATAAAACTACATTTAATCAACCTTGCAATCCAGTTTACATTAAATTCTTTAATCCAATGTATAGTATGAGTAGACCTAACTTACATTTTTCTTTGGGCCGTTTCTTTTATGTAGGCTTCTTGATATCATTTTCCAACATCTTTAGCAAATCCATTGGCACCAGGAAACCTTTCCATGCCAAGCCCTACTCAAAACTCAGCCTCCGTAACATACCCAAAATAGAATAAAACACCTCAAGATGAAATTCCATCACAAGTTCTGAGTTGAATCAAAACAAATCGTTCATTCTACTGCTTTATGTGGCCAAAACAGCAAAATCTTTCTAATCAATAAATATTTTTCTAGTCGCAAAAAGGGAAATTGGAGAGTGTTAAACATCAATGAGAATTATTTTATCTTGTGATTTAAATAGGTTTTTAAGAGCCCATTGGAGAGCGTTGATGTTCTCTTCACTCTCATCTATGGCCACCAATAAGAGCCTTCCTGATTTCTTCTACTCTCCCATAGTCTCCAGCACAAGAAAGCACAAAATTATGTCTCTGCTTCCCTTTCGTCCTCAAAAATTACATTGACTCATTAAGCGTAAACAACCAAACATGCACATATCCAAATCTGCAGGTATTGGGATTGCTTAAACTCTAGTTTATCGTTTCCTTTTATTATAAGACTGGTACTTAAACTTTCCCTGATGCATTCCTTCTCATCTGTCACATGCCTATCCAGTCTAAAGGTGTAGAAATGTCGAAAAAATTGTCTTCCCAATCCCCTATGTTTCTCCCATGCTCTTCAGCGTGCTGACATGTAATTTCCAGAACCTGCGTTGGGAGAGGAGAAAAATAAACCATGTCTTTGGTGCCTGTAAGGACTCTGAACACCACATATCTCCACAATGGTATGATATTGTCCACTTTGGGCCTAAGCCCTCATGGATTTTCTTTTAGACTTACCCCAAAAGGCCTCATACCAATGGAGATATTTGTCCATTCTTATATACCCATGATCCTCCCCACTTCTAGTCAATGTGGGACTTTGGTCGTATACCCAACAATCCTCCCCTCGAACAAAGTACCATCGAGCCTCCCATCAAACGATTATCCATCCATCCACTCTCTACCAACTAGGATTCTCTGCTCCAATGCGTTGGAAGCACATGCCTTACATGGAGCACCACCTGCCTCGAGAGCTTGCTCTATCCCAGGTCAACTCCTCTTCACCGTGTTGGGACCAGGACACGTCCATGAAGAATCCGGAGCACACCGCCTGTTTAACCGAGCTCATCGACGGATCCCATCGTGATATTACCGGGGCCCACCACCTTCATTCGGCATTCCAAGGATTCATCCACTTGGCTAACTTCGGGGCATGGCTCTGATACCACTTGTAAGGACTCTGAACACCACATATCTCCAAAATGGTATGATATTGTTCACTTTGGGCCTAAGCCCTCATGGATTTGCTTTTGGACTTACCGCAAAAGGCCTCATGCCAATGGAGATATTTGTCCATCCTTATATACCCATGATCCTCCCCAATTCTAGTCAATGTAGAACTTTGGTCGTTTACCCAACAGTGCCAGTAACAACGTTCCCTTAAAAAAAAAGAGTTTTAACTCAAACCCCATGGGTCCTCTTTGTCTCCTTCAGGGGAAAGGAAATGGAGGCCTAAAATAATCCAACATGATGTCACGTCCACAATTTGGGTGCATTCTCATGTCAAACCCATAGTGGTCAATATACAACTTTTAAGATCATACATGTAAATGTTGGTGATAGGTGTTTACAAAGGTAGCTCACTGTTGTAGATGGTAATTAACATGTATGTAGGATTTTTTAAACAATTTCGCTACGAAGATCTCTCTTGGTATTTTCAACACTGGCCATGGTTGATCTTTTCATTTCCTCACCTTTGTCTTATCCAAGACTCAAAAAACATGTAAGATGGGTTAACTCCCTCCTCCCTGCTCTTGAGCGAGATATATATATATATATAATTAATTAAAATCATAAAATGAAATGTATAGTCGAGTGGCTACCTTCGCGACACACAAAGTACTAGGGAAGTAGTGGTTGAGATAAACAAAATCCAATATCTGCAAGATAATATTTCACCACAGGTAATTCCCATTCATGATGTAAATGATAAGTATGTACCGTAGGGAGAAACTCCACATGATTCTTGAAGCAATGACGATAGGTAGCTAGGTTTAGCTTCGCAACAAGATTTGAAAGATTCAGAGTACCAGGTGATTAGGAACAATTTACCTTACAACATTTCATTAGTTATACTTGTAAGTCTAATATATTCTCCAAAGTTATGTACAGATAGCACCGGTCCACATGCCATGGTTTCACGGTTCACCTTCTTCTTGCTACAAGTCAAATTCCATAGTTTTTCTATGATGTAACCATAGAAAATTTGACCATGAATTTGGTCAACGACTTACTTGATAATAATCACTTACAATTTTATTGAGATTTGTCCAAAAATATCTCATTCTACAAGAATATTTCATTCTACCATGAAGAATATTTCATTCTACCGTGACATATTATTGGAAGAATATATCAAATTTTATTTATAGAGTGGCAAAAATTGTTTTTGCAAATTTGCATATCCATTTCTTGAGTGACATATATAAATTAATCTAAACACATCAAATATATTCACAATTTTATTGCTAAAGTTTGCATACACTAATAAGATCCTAAGTTTAGTATCAAATATATGATTTTGTCAGAGATATAGAAGTTTCATAGAACATAGTAATAATTAAACCAGGAGGACAAAGGCATGCAAGTTTTATGCATGTATATTATTTTGTTAAGCCGTTGCCCATAGCCTATAGACACTCCCATAGGCTAAAGAGTGTCTAGGAGTCATTCGAGCTTTCTTTGAGAGTGGAGAAAGGCCTTCAGATCACCCATTGATGTCGTGAAATAATGAATGGGAGCACAAGGAAAAACCATTAGGAAAAATACCCGAAAACGCTCCAGCCACAAATCAGTAACTTTGATTTGGGCTCACTCTGACGCTCCAGCAACAATTGAGGAACTCTAATAATTCTCTCATGGTTAGATGCGCTAATATATAATTATTAAGTTGTATAATTCTTTAACTGAGTTGAACAATTACCCATTATTGTTTTTAATGATTTTTTAGTTTGAATTAATTAATTTTAAGAATTTCCAAATTCATCATTTTGTATGAGTTATTTATAAAAGTATATTATTTAATTTATATTATGATGATTTTTTAAATATGTCAATTAAACTTACTAGAAGAAGATGTAGTTTTATCTTAAATCAAGCGTTAAGAATAATCCAATTTATTACTACACATTTTTTCTTTTAATTTATATTTTTTTTAAATTTACAGGTCAACTTTTTTATATCTTTAAGTTTACATATGTGTTTCTCAATAAAAGAAACAATTTTGAAACCTTTGTTATAATTTTCTCCTTTAGATATTTGAAGTGTTATGAAGTTATAGTTATAGAAATGTTAGTTTTTATCTTCTCTGTTATTGTTAGATGCTGACTAAAAGTATAGCCGTAGTAATGATGTGGGGAGAACTACACAATTAGCAAACTTGTTTGGACTTCAAAAAATTGTCAATTGTTTTTTTCTCAGAGGATCTCACAGTAAAAGTTTTTGAATTTAGTTGAATTTCGATGTTTCTTTGCACTTCTTAGTGTAATTGCTAGATTTATGTAAAGACCAGAATTATGCATGAAGAAGGAAAGGGGTGTCGTCATCAAAAAGTTTTATACAATTCGTATTTTCTATTACAGAAATTTGTCTTTAGTTAGACTTTTTGGACTTTCAGGTGCTAGAATCCAACGGAAAAATTTGAGGTGAATTTTTTGTGTGTTATTTAAACTGTTTTTCACTGTATATATGGATTCATCACCCTCCAAACCCCCTAGAGCACTTTGATTGTGTAGGGGTTTTCCATCACGCTTATGATTTCAATGAATTCTTACTGGATTTTATAGAAATTAGACTTGAAAAATCCACCGGAAAAAATTCCAAAAAGTCTCACTGACTACAACTCCTTATAACATTTGGTACCAGTGGTATAGTGAAAAGTGAGGAATACATGTAATTTAAAAACTAGATGGCCACATCCAATGTTGATTGTTGTTGACATCTTTATTTTAATTAAATTTTTTCACTTAATTATGGCTTTCACAATCTCACTCATGGTAAACCAATTAGGAGTTTCTATTTAGTTTTAATGATAAAAATTATTTAATTTTAATGAATGTTAGTATAATCATCTGAAAAGTTAGTTTACAAATAAATATATAATATAACTGTTATTTTAAATTAGTTATTATTTTTAGGAAATTTTATTTAAATATTTTTGTATTAAAAATTTATAAAAAATTATCATTTTAAAAAATAATATTATTTTTTCATAAAATTTGATTTTTTTCTCTTATTGTTTTAAAAATTATTGTTTTTATCTAAATATGCATTCTACAACTCACTATGAAGGAGACATTTAATTCCTTCCATTCTCATCATCAAGTTGACACATATTCCTTTTAAAATAAAATAAAATTGATATGCCTATTTGGCTAGTTTTAATTAAAAGCATTATAAATATCAATAGCGTCACTCTCATTGGGTTTTATTGTTCACATCACAACTCAAAAGAGGTAGCATAAATATTTCATTCTCACTCACAGTAAATAAAATATTTCCGTGTTCATGTGAAATAACATAACGTTATGTCAACTTTAAAAATATAAAGTAACTTAAAGTAAAAAAAAAAAAAGATATTATCGTAAGGAGAGACACATTCTATATTCCAATATGAGCAAGATGTGTATATAGTTGAAACATGTCCATTTGAAAACAAAAATAAAATATTTTCTAAATTAAAAATAATATCAGCCACAATGCATATGATGACCACAATGCAAGTGATTGTGACAAAAGGGGAATGATAATAGGCTATAAGAGGGAGTAGAGAGTAAAAAACTCCCATGCTGAGAATAGTAAAGGCAAGAAAATGAAGGTCTAATGTCTCCTGCACACTTGAGAAATGCAATACTCAGTGAATGGTAAAAGCTAAACCCAAACGTCTTCCTCAAAATGGATCAATGTTGCCAACAAGTCTATGATTATTATAAGACAAGGTTATATCTCAGATATCTTATCTTGTCTATCTAATTTAATTTATTACATTTATGATATTTTTAAAAATAATTGACATTTCAAATCTATGGGTTATAGAACATACACATAACAAGAGAAAAATTAAACTAAATCATAATAGAACAAAACCATTTTATATTGGGAACCCAAAGATGATAAAACCCACTCAAAATAATAATAGTAGTGCAACAAAGTTGCAACTTCTAGACAAGTTGGTCACCACTAAAATGGCCATGGATTAAACTTAGAACACTAGTTCAAACTACTCATAAGCCATTTGGTTCCCCAATTAGTTATCTCTAACATTGTCTCAAATTGTTGTAACTCTCAACCCTATTGCTCGTTTTGATTTGGTGTCCTATCAAGTATTTAACTCTTCCTACTTTTCTCCAATTTCACTTCCTCATATGCTCCTTATCCATGTCAATCCAAGAACCACTTTTCTTACTATACCTAATCAAGTTGATGTAATGGATCTTCTTTTAAATTCAATTCAACCATAGGATTGCAAATGATTGCAGAAAAGTGTAATTAGTAGACCTTCAATTTTGGGATAATTAAAAACAAAAATCATATTTAATATTCTCATCACACTTTTTATCTTATATGGATGTGAAGCTTGGGGATGAAGTATCTCTAGATAATATTAAACAAGGATAGATAAAATCCAAATGAATTTTATAATTTGTAATCTTAATATTAAAAGTGCATGCCCTATCAATTCTCCGAGGAAAAGTAAATTGAAAATGATTATGAAAGTGAATTATTATGTTACAAGAGGTTCTAGGTTCAAATCCCCCAAGTTTACCTATGGTCAGTGTGCTGGGGGAAGTG
>APFE031311534.1:240062-263200 GCA_000404065.3 Pinus taeda | reverse complement strand
TATGGAATCTAAGATTTGGAGAAATGGACATCCCTATCAACCCACGTGCTTGATCTTGCCTATTTTCCCATTTAGCTACCTTATCTTCATCTTTCGGTTTGGTTTCTTGGCCTGAGGCTATTCTGTAAACACCTTTATGTCTAAGTAAATCCACAATGTAGGACCACCATTGGAAGTAGTTGGTGTTGTCAAGAATAACTTGGCATGGACTTTCCATTTTAACAGAAACTGAAGCTATATATGATGAAACTAAGTGTTCCAATCGAAATATCTCGAAAAATTAGGCTGGTTAGAAAAAACGGCTTTGAAAACGGCTTCCAGATGAAGAAGTTATGGCTTTTTGAAGAAAATTTGATGAAGGCATCGACGAAGTGTGGGAATGTGCGAAAATGAAAAAAACGCCCCCTTTCCAACAAAAAGGAGACTTGAACTCAAGACCTCTACTCATAAATTAGCTTTGAACAAAGTGAGTTAAACAAAAAGTTTGAGAGAGAGAGAGAGAGAGGAGGGGAGGGGGATTTGTTTTTTTTAGTCACTGAAGCTTTGGGTTGCGTGCTTGCTTGAGAAAGCTCTTTTTTCCCTACAAAACAAAAAACACAAAACCCAACATGGACATACAAAAAAAACAAACCTTATGGCTTAAAGTTAGCTTTACCCAGAAACTAAATATTTTCCTCAATGTTTCTGATTTTCCGAGATCACACTAAGGCGCAGTGGAAAAGAGCATACGCATGAGAAAAATCCTTCCTTTTTGTTTCTGATTTGCCCAAATCGCACAGAGTCGCAGGGAAAAGAGCATATGCAGAAACGAAAGGTATATATCCGGTAATAAAAAGGAAGCTAAATAAACTAAAATAATAAACAGAGAGAAAAAATAACTAGAAACTGCAAATAAACACTGTATACCTCCAGATCTTAAAAATGACGTAGCTAGGGCTACCATAAACCTTTTCGCGTGAAATGAAAGGGGTTCCTCACTAGAACAGATGCTCCTAACACAACAGAGCAGTCCTCTCGGCCCGAAAGCAGTCAGAAACAACAGATCTAGGAAATGGTAGTCGGATGCAGTTCTACCGGCTTCAGATTTGGATCACCAACGGACGCGGCCCTCAAATAGCTCTCATACCATGTAGGAATTTACAGGGTAAGTTCCTCAGACAGAACACCAAAGGACACCGCTCACAAACAAATCACATATCAATACACCAGTAATTTTGATGTGGCTAAAACCCTGAAAGAGATAAACAGTCCACGGCCTAAGCCAACGCGGCCACTTCAGGCAATTTATTAATAAAAGAATGAAAATTTACATAAGCTTCTCTCATGAACAGTTAACCTACAAATGACCCTCCATGCTCTTTAAATAGAGATCATGGACCAATCGGGTGTTAAGCCACGGATCAAGTGTCGGTAATACCGAGGAGAGAATGAACTGTCGGATTGTAAGTTACAAAAGTACATTGTAAAGAAACACACTTTACCTAACTCTATACGAGACCAAGTTATACTTAACTATTTCCTATGTGTCGGAATATCCTAACATGAAGATCTAATTTAGTGCATTAATAGTCGCGGTATATTCTTTTGGAATCAAGTCATTTGAGAATGGCAAGGATATATTCCAATATGGAAAACCCCAAGGGATTTGAGACTGGAGGACCAGATGGCACAAGAATGGGACCAAATAAGGATAGTGATGAAGTTAGTTGGTATTAGATGAGATGAGGGTGGGGATTAGATTACATCGGCAGGAAAGATGAAGGAAGGAGGCGTGGTGGTCGCAGATGTATATAATACTCTATGTTATCAAGAGCCGCACATCACATAGGTATGTTGGTTTTATAAATTTTGGAAAACTAAGATGCCAATTAAGATTATATTATTTACTTGGATTGTTTGGAAAAACAAGAATCTAACATAGGAAAACCTTCAAAAGAGGAACTAACAGGGGCCAGGGATATGTTCATTATGCAAGAATGCAGGGGAGGATAATGTACATCTTTTTTTTAAATGCCCGATAAGTTTACAGATCTGGAGTAATATCGCTGATGATATTGGTTTTTCTTTCAACCATTTTGATAATATCAATGCTTGTTTGAATTGGTGGAGCAATCAAAAACCCACATGGCGTATGATTCCTCTTGCCATATTCTGGGAGATATGGCGTAGACGCAATAAAATTTTATTTGGGGAATATATGGGATTTGATGGGAAGATAATGGATAGAATTATGAGATGGTATTCTATTGGAATTATACACGACAACGACCCTAAATAAAAGGTCAAAAAGGGGACTTGTCCTAGGATTGAATACTCAGCTGGTTTCTTTGATGGTGCGGCTCAAAGGGGTGTTTGTGGGTGTGGGTTTTGTATCATGATAACAAATGAACAAGAATTCTGGGTTCATTGGGGTGCTAGTAGGGGTACAAATATGAAGGTAGAGGTGATGGCCCTATGGGGTCTGCTTTGGTTTTCTTCCTTTCTAAACTTTCCCACCATCCACATTTATGGAGATTCTAGGACCCTCATTGAACATGTAAAGGGCAGCATTAAGATAAACCAACCAATGCTACTAGGAGGGCTCAGCCAGATTGAGAACCTATGAGACTCTCTAACGGACTCAACGATACAACATATTGGACGAGAATATAATCAAAATAAGAACCATGTGTCCAAGATGGGACTACAGGATAAGTTGGATGGGATGCACATTGAAATAGTGATGGGAGATAACAAAGTGGAAGCTGGGATACTTCTGCTTCCAAGTTAACAACAAAATTTCCAATAGGGATAAACTCATACAAATTTTTGGTTTTTTGGTTTTTGAGACACCCAAATGATGCATATGGTGAATATTTCCATATTAGTTAAAATTTAATTTTTTTGTACAAAACATATATGATATGTAAATCTATAGAGGATAGCCCGTTTTGGAACAAAATGAACGTAGTTAGTACACAATATATATTTGATCTATATCTAGGTTTATACTAACATTTTTCTTGGAATGAACATAAGAATAGCTACATGCTACAGACATATGGTCCAGAACTATGCCAATATATAGAAGAATTGGACGATATGATATAAATCTTTATCGGTTATATATACTATTTTTACTGAAATATATAAAACAGATGGTTTTTTCTTACTAAAAAAATAGGGGGAGGTTGATTTGTGAGCACATTCGACCCCCTTCGTCCAGCTGGAATATCCGAGCTGAGCTGAGGTAAGAGTATGTTTATGTGGAGATGCCTGCAAACAATACAAACTCAATGATGTTCTTTTATGACGTTATGCAATAATCTACCGTCCAACATAATAATGTGCAGTGAATGTAATATGAAGGTATCAATGTGATTATACAGGGAATTTGATTAAATTGAAAAATTCCACTTGGCTATAAACATAGCCTAAGGAAAGGGAGCCGACATTGTATAAAGCTCTAGCTCTTGGAGTTGGATGGTAGGGATGGTAGGATTAGAAAGACAGACTTGACCGGTGGTTATGGAACCCTATACCTTGAGTTTTATTTAATTGCTTAGTTTATTCAATGTAAGTTAGTTTTCATTGATCATAATATTATTTACTCACAACATTCTTTTTATTTAAGAAATGACTTTTTTGCATCTTGAATCTTGATTTCACACTTTAATTTCAAAATAAGAATATTTATTAATGTTGATTATTATTTAATTATATAATTACAAAATATAATATAGATTTATTAATTAAAAAATGTTAGGCAATTAATTATATTGGTTTATATTTAAATTTAAATTAAGATTAAGTCGATAGTTAATATTTTAATTTTGAAATACAGATTAAATATATTATTAACAAAAATTTATAATTAAATATAAATTTATCAATTATTGATCTTTAAAAATTAAAAATAACTTTCTTTTTAAAACAATGGATCTTATTATAATTTAGTTGTAACAGTGGGCACAATTATTATTGGTTGCTATATACTAATGTAAGTTGACTTATTATTGTTATTCAAGGAAAACCATGCCACTTGGAATTACTCATTGATGGTTTATAAGAGAGCAAGGTTTCACTCAGGTGAGATGCCTCTAGGTCTTGGGCCTTTAATAGTTTCCTTGCTTATGAGGAAAATGACCTCTTAGGCAGAATAGTTTCCTTGCTTATGAGGAAAATGACCTCTTAGGTAGACAAAAGCAGTGTTAAGGCATACTCCAACTCCAAACACTTATCAACACAATCACAACTTTCCTTTTATTTATTAAAAATTAAAAACAAAACAAAAGTCCAAACATGTTAAATCAATAATATCATTTAATCACAACTACCTTTTCCTTTCAAAAGACTCATATGATTTCGGAATAGTGACAACTACTGACATAATCATTAATAAAATCAAATAATTAAAAATGGTTAACATAGATTTGTGAACATTATTAATTTTCAAAGATAAAAACAAAAAAAAACAAAAAAAAACAAAAAACATTTCAATATATTTCTACTAACACAATTACATTAATAAATGTGGTTGATATAGGTTTATAGGCATCCTTTTCCATATTTTATAAACCCCATTTACTAATGTGCTTATGCTAGTATTATTACTATAAAACCTAATACAACCACATAAAACATAATATTATTATAATCCTAAAGTAATAAAACGGAAAGTAAACCAACCTCAACATAAATAATAAAATCTAAAATCTAATTATTAAAAGTAATAAACTTAAATAATAAATAAATAAAACCTTAAGATTTTAAAGCTAAAGCAATAAACCTATATTTTAAATTTCAAAATTAAAACATAAACTAGCTTGTATAGTTCATCTAAAACCTAAACATAAATGTATTTGTAAAATTTCACATTGTTCTGGTTGTTACTTACAATACTATGTATTCATTATAATGGTAATAGTATAATTGGAGTAGTTTAATTTATAGATGAGATGACTTTTTTCACAATTTTTTTTTGGCTAAAAACTTGAGTTTAAATTGTTTAACCTTCTTAATTTCAGTGCCCCACAGGTTTTTTATGGTGTTGAATCTATTTATGCATTCAAAAATGCATTTTAAACAACAAAAATGATTGAAATTATATTGTCAAATTTTAATGAATTTCAGTAAAAAAAATTATTTTATCTATAAATCTAATTTCTCTCAAATTCCGCAGGAATTTATTGAAATCACAAGTTTGATGGGTACCCACTGCACAATCCAAGTGCCCTAAGGGTTTTCCAGGGTGTTGAATCTATATATACAGTGGAAAAACCATTTTAAATAATACAAATCAGAATTTCACCTCAAAACCTCTGTCAGATTTCGACAACAAAAAACCCAAAAAATCACATTAAAAACAACTCTTGTACTAAATATTATATATAATCAACATCAAATTTCCACAAATCATTAATTAAACATATAAAATTTTTTATATATTTAATTATTTTATAAATTAAATAAAAAATAAAATAAATATATATTATATAATTATATATTATATATTATAATTATATTTTTGAATTAATAAAACTAAATCAAGTATAAAAGTTTGGCACAAACAAGCTCAGAATTTTCCAATCCACTAATGTAATGCCAATAACAAGAAACAAATATTCTGATGGCTGAAGAAGTCTATTGGCTTAATTGACCTATGGAATGTTCCTCAAGTTTCAACCATGGTCTCCATACACCGTCGGTTGGCAACCCAATCTTTTTTAACATGTGCTTTACACTGAAGTTCAACCCATAATTACCAACTTCGGCGGAATTGACCAGGAAAATTGAAGTTCAACTAATCTTTTTTAACATGTTGTGTTTTACACTGAAATTCAACCCATAGGTATCAAGTTAGGCCGAATTGAACCAGAAAATTTGAAGTTCAACCCATAGTTATTAAGTTCGACCGAATTGGACCAGAAAATTCGAAAATTCACCATACGATTTGATTCTTGCAAAAATACGTTTGACTTCATACGATATGCATTTGTTTGATTGGCCATAAGTGAAATGCAAAATAATGTGCTAGTTATCCTGAAGACACTAGGGCAGGTGATAAGATAAGGGTAGATAGTTATACCCTAAAAGCAATTCATTCAAGTGAAAGTGGTATAGGGAGTAGGGTAAACAACCATAGATGCTAGGGCTAAAATATATAAATTTTATAGTAAAAAAATAATAAAAATTAGTGATAGTAAAAAAGATGAAAAACATAGTATTAAAAGAAAATTGAAATTTTAATATCAAAAATGGCAGTTAAACTGTAGATAAAAAATTTAAAAATTGTATTTTTAATTTTTAATTTTTTTTTAATGATAGCAATTATCGTAGTTGTTAGGTTTACTATAAAACAGAGGATCGGTGGTATATAATTAAATTAGAGGGTTTTTTCTGTGGTCTACATAAAGTATAATCAACACACATACTTATTGTTAAATAATTTAGATTTAATAGGAATTGTAATTGAGACATAAATTTAATGGCATGTGGAGATCACTTCAAACCTACTTTTTATGTCTAGTGTTTCATTTTTTTTAGTTGAACTTCATATTTGAGGTTTTGTTATTTATGTTATTAGATTTTATTTGCATATTTTCCCACTCTGCAATTTTAATAAATTTGATGCATTTTGTTTTTCATTATTTTTGAATCTTTATCAGAGAAAAATAAACCAGAATATCTTTATAAGAAAAAAATTAATGAATTTTCTTTGAAATTTTAAATATAATCATAATTCAGTTCAATTTTTCTTAAAAAAATAAAAAATAAAAAATAAAAATATGTTAATACTCTCTTATTTTTTCCATATTAAATTTTAAGTAAACCACCATTATCATCCTAATTAGTTAAACTTAATTTGAGTATAAATTTTGCTAATTAGTTAAATTTAATTAAACTTAATTTGAGTATAAATTTTGAAATTTAATAAATAAGAATGAAATAAATAATTTCACTTAATTTCTTGATAATTGTTCAAGCAGCTCCACCACTTTAGCAGGATTGCCAGTAGCCCCGTTAGAAAGAAAAAAAATCCACTGGAACATAGAGATACCGAGGGAAGGCCTGGTGATCTTCTGACCTCTCAGATATATTCGCAGAGGATTAAGAATGCACTGAACCAGCAAATCTGAGACAGAAAAAGAGAGGCGACAGGTGGCAGAATAACCACATAATTGAAGCCGTGGTGATATTTTGACTTCTTGGCTAATTGAACGCGTTGAGACAACAAATATGGTAGAGAAAAAAGAAGAGATGTGGCCCCAAAGGCACATAACTAGCAATTGTCCCAAAAGGTACAAAGAGAGGCCAATAGGATTATTAAAAGGAAGAAACCTCTATACATAGGCAAGCATATATAAAGCTCACTAGTGACGAAGGCACTAACCACGATGACCATCATGTACCAGCGGATTTGATATTAAAAGAACAAAACCAAAACCAAACTATTGATATTTAAATAAAAAGTAAATTACAGTGTTTTACATGGTAATTGAAAAGGGGCGAAATTTGTGATTTGCAAATATTAAAACAAATCACTTACATTGGTGGTTGACACTACAACTAAAACATTAACTAATTGTAAGATGCTTTTCCTAAACATTATTGTTATTATTTTTAATAAAATTTATTTAATAAAAATAATTTATTTCATTATAGAAATTTAAATTATTAAATTTTTTGAAACACATTTTGAAAAGGAAACTTCGCCTCGTCTATAGATAAACCAAAAAATAGTCTTGTGCAATTGGATCAGAAAGGGTTCATAGAAGTCTATCTAAAGAGCAACTGGAGACTTAGTCTGCGAATCTCAGTTTGGATGGAGTTCACAGTTTCTTCAAGTTTGTCCATCCTTTCATTGGTCATCGCTTGAGCTCTAGTTGCTACCATACACCAACCTGATGAAAAATTGGGACCGCCTAATTTTTTTTACTAATAAATAGAATTACCGAGATAAATAAATTATTTACTGAGGGAAACAATTAAATTATTCAACAACAAACAAAAACCATAAACATTAACACCACGTTTATCTTGGGAAAACCCCAACTCCAAGGAAAAACTCACTTGATGGAATTCCATTAGTCCTGGCCAAAACCCTAGCCAAGCTGGGCAAGTTAGCCTTCACCACTCACCTCCTAACACCATTACAATGAAGTATTCCAAACCTTTTAAAGGCTCCATTACATGTAATCCACAAACAAATTACCATAGTCAACCAAAAAACCATGGACCCAAATTGACCCAGTCAACTTTGACTCTTTTGTAGTCTAGTTTACCTAACAATAATACACAAGTTTTAACATTGCAAGGGAACATTAGTACCAATTAGGTTTCTCTTTAATTATATAACCACTAGCGAGAGATATTTATTGTGTTAAAATTGTTTAATAATTAGACTTAATTTCAACCCTCTTAAATTCATTGATACATATTCGTATATCATTAATAAATCTTAAATACAATTATATTAACTACTCACTTTCATTAAATTATTTTAAATAAAATATATTAATTTAATTTCTTCTATTTAAAATAATAATAAAACTATATGCTAAATAACCTTTGCCCTAAATATACTTATTATTCAATTTTCCGATACAAACAAGAAAAACTAACTACTAAGTTATCTTTACTTACATATGCTTGCTGTTCAATGATTGAAAGTAATCTTTACTTTAATATAAGACCAAATCAATAATTTGGATCCTGTCATTACACAGCCATCTCTCATGGTCATAATCCCATATTTTATTTTCCAAAAAATACCCGCAAAATATCTAGTTTGTTGTTCTATATTACAATTTTATCCATCTCGGAAACGGTCTACTACTAGCAATTGCCCCAAAAGGTGCAAAGAGAGGTCGATAGAATTTTTAAATTGAAAAATATGTATTTTAATTTTCATAATCAAACAATAACAATTCAAACATTAAATTTATTTTATTGATTTAATTTTTACTAAGTTTATAATTTGTAAGTATATCAGAGTTTGTTAACAAAATCATGCATTCTAGAATGTCATCACAACTGCAAGCTGAAACATTAGATACTAGACACTCAAAATGCCAATGCATTCTAAAAATCAACCAAATTAAATTAAATTGAGTGGGTCACAGATCCAATTATGCATGCAAAAACATTTATAAAAAAC
This sequence comes from Pinus taeda, assembly GCA_000404065.3. Classification (NCBI taxonomy): domain Eukaryota; kingdom Viridiplantae; phylum Streptophyta; class Pinopsida; order Pinales; family Pinaceae; genus Pinus; species Pinus taeda. Next base: position 254,061 of record APFE031311534.1, on the reverse strand, counting down.
AAAAATTGTAATGTGGTTAAAAATTGTATTGCTAATACATGGCTTAAAAGTTCAAATTCAAAGGTTAGAAAATATGCATCTAGGAATCAAATCACTATGCAAGGATATTGCATTCATATTTAATTATAGGTTCCTAAGAATTGAGATAGTCAAGTAAAATTCAATTAACAACATGTAGTTTTTCTATTTTCAATTGTAAATAGTGTTTTTACATTCAATTGTAAATGATGGAGAGTTCATTCATGTAATGGGAAAATTTGACATCTTTGCATATTCATCTAAATATTTATTTTCAATGTAAAGCAGTAATTGTCTCCACAATTTTTTATGTAAAGCAATAATTGTCTCCGCATTGAGTACTGAGTGAAGAGTACTGATTAATTTCTAATTGTTGATAGTAAATGCTCGCTACTACAATACATGGTTGTTTGATTTTTGGACATGGGCTGGTTTTGAAAAGTGGTAACCAATACTAATTGGGTTGGATTTGTAGTACTGGTGAAGTAGCTTTTCCAAGCAGATGCAACAGGCATTGGCATCACAACAGGCTACCAGCTGGGCAACAATAGTAAAATCTGCTACTGAGGCAGCTCCTCTCAGAGCTCCAGAAATAAGCAAAAGGCTCAAAGGAGAATTTGTTAACAAAGAGGAGAAGGAACCTAGGAAAACGAGACGGCAATTTTTTACTCTTATGTTTATTTATTTTCACTTTGTTCTGGACTTGTGTCGTTTATGTTGTTCTTCTTAAAATAATTAGTAACTTCTTTTAACTTTTATTTGAATTTCTTCACTTTGGCTTATGCTTCATGTTTTGTTCATGCCATTATTTATAAAATATATAGTAACTTTATTTTGAATATCTGTTTTTTCAAGTCAAGGTCGAAATCAAGGTCCCCTGTTAGACATCATCATAGCTGGTGTTATCGATCTTGTTCACCATCTCCCATTCGATATCGTCAAGATCACCGAGAGAGGTCAAGATCAAGAGATCATCATCGTCACCGAAGCCGTAGTAAATAGAGAAATGATCATTACATAGATTCTCTTGTTAATCACCGTGGATATCATGGTATGTGACAGTGGGAAAGGAAGAAAGATCATTACCCTCGATTCATCAGGAGAAGCAGGAGTAGGAGTTGGAGCCGATGTAGGACAGGGAAGGCACTGCGAGGTAATTCTAGGCCACATAAAAATTGAAAGAGAAGACATCCATCCCGAGAAGTAAAAAGGAAAGGCTTCAGATCTGCTTGTCAGACCATGCATTCAAAGTCCCCATCAAAGGATTCAAAAGAAGGCAGTCTGGAGAATGATTCCAGCACATATCCAACAGAGAGGAGTCATAAAGCAGAAGTCAGGGATACTCTAAAGAAAAGTTCACAAGATGTTATTGAAGATGAGAATAAAAAGATCACATCTCAAGGAATGAGTAGGGGAGACCGGAAATCTGCTCACTATTCTAGACATTCAAATTCCAGACTCAAGGATTCACGAGAAGCTGGTTTGGAGAATGATATGTGCACCTTTCTGCCAGAGATGAGAGAAAGGTATATGGAAATGATAAGGGAAGACAACCTATCTTCTCATCACTCGAAGGATTCAAGAGAATGCAGTCTGGAGAATGATATGGGCATCTTTCTAGCATAGAGGAGATATAAAACTGAGGGAGGGAATACTGCCAAAAATAATGCATGGAATACTAGAGACGACAAAGATAACATCAAAATAACTCAAGAACTGAAAAAACAAGATCAGATATCTGCTGACCTTCTAGACATACAAGAGCAGGCAGTTTGGATAAGGACTCGAGTAGAGAGGAGATGCATACGTCAAGAATTGGAAAGGGATGATCACAATTCTACCTGCAATTCTAGGCATTCAAATTCCATATCAAAGGATTGTAAAGAAGGAAGTTTGGAGAAAGATTTGAGTGGATGTTCCACAGAAATGATCGACAAGGTAGAGGGAGAGGATGCCATCAGAAAAGATGCCATAGATATTGATGAAGGCAAGGATAATGGGGGTTTAGGTAGATCTGAAATCCAGATGAAGTATCTTGAGCATTTGAATGCCAAGCAGGTTATAGAGAAACATAGTGATTATGAAAACGTTGCAAGGGAAAATCAGGAAGACAAATGCACTGAGGATTTAGAAAAAGCTCAAAACATCATGGAGAAAAGGAAAAACAATGCAGGATGTAATGTTTGATGAGAATATTGGGGAGAAGATAAATGTGAGTAAATATTCAAGTGTAGGTCAGAGAAACTTCTATAGTGAAGATGGGGAAACACACAAGAAAAACAATGTTGGTGTGAAAAAAATGCAATTCAGATGACATTGATAAATTTAAAGAAAAAAATTTCAAAAAAATACAAAAGATGTAGATAGCAAAATAGAACTGAGAGAGATGGATGATATGGCAAGGAAAGGGAAACGAAGTAGTTGAAGAAAGACTTGAACTGGAAGAAATGATGTTGTGCAGAAAGGATAAGAATTTAGTGGAGGATGAATAAGATATCCATAAACAAAAGAAACAGTTTAAAAAGGAAAGGGAGGTTAATAATAAGAAGAAAAGGAAATGGCATGAAAGTAGACACAGGAAAGAGGACGGAGTGAAAAACATAACAAAAGGAGGAAAAAGCACAAGCATCATAGATCTTCATTTATTCAACAAAACTTCTTCATCTTATTCAATAGAATAGAACTTTCCTCTTCAGATGCAACTGAGAGAAATGACAAAAGGAAGAGAAAGCACAAATGGCGATAAGATTCATCTTATTCAGCAGAAAGTTCATCTAGATTGTTTTCATGTCTCGACAAATATGACATGTGCTGGAAGAAAGAGAAGCATAAGGGAGTTTCTAAGGCTAGTTTCCCTATTCCAAGTTTATGAGACTCATGGCCAGTTGAGCGAGGAACTGTTGTCATTTGTCCCTGAATTCTTAGCAAGTGTTTATTTCTGCATGTCATCAATTGATGCTAAAGTCTCAAAATTCTCAGCCTTAAACCCTTCATTTCTCCGAAGAAGAGATTTTTCATTCCCAATTTCCCACAAACGCTGAGAATTTGTGGCAACCGATGGGTAAAATGCGTAAATTAATGCTAAAATCCTCCACAAAACCCTTTCAAACTCTGGAATGCAATTCCCAGCTCGAAATTCGAGATTAAACATTGACAATTGGGAAGAATTTGACCTTGGGGAATGAAAGGCATAGCCAGCTGCAACAGATAATTAAGATTTAGCAGGCACCACAATGCAAATCCGAGGTGAATGAGTCTTCTTCTAAACATCTCAAATTTTTCACTAAAAGCCTCCAAGATTTAGAGCTTCGAGCTTTTCCTCCTCGTCCTCGGGGTACAATCTCTCAGCATATACTATTAAAAGTGGGTGGTCATAACACTTCACAAAGCTGTTTCTCAAGCCTCTTGACCCTAATCCACATCTCGCGCCATTCTCACGTGCTATTTTATAATTTTATATTTCCATCGCATGATGTCAATGAACATTACAGTACTAAATAAAATTGATCAATAATAATATATTTGTAAAAAATATAATATGTACAGCAAATTGTACCACGAATACATTGAGAAATTGCTTTACAGCTACATGTTCCCAATTACCCAGGTCCACTGAATGGAGACTACTACCCATCATAACTCTAGGTTATCACGGTGAATCGGCCATACACAAAACACGTGGGTTCCGTCGGCCAGTTAAAAGTAAAAGTATTTGTCGCTCAGTGCAGTTAAACGCCAGGAATATTGACGCATGTTTTAAATTGTGATTAGGCCAAAGAGAGAATGATCTGGTCCTCTGATTCCTTCTCTGCTTCAGAAGGTAATGTCGCCGGCTTCATCGTGGTGTAAGGAGCCACGCTGTTGAATCTGTACTCGCACAAAAAAAAACTTGATCTAGTTATTACACGTTTGCTTATTCAATCATTTAAATTTAATTTTACATTAATCATTAGTGAAACTATTTAGTACTTTGATGGACTATTTAAATGGAATTAAGTGTATGATTAGGTACCTCTCTTTTCGCTTTTGGAGGAAGCGCTCCAGAGCCAATTTCCTGACTATTTGCAGGCCTGCAATAGCACTATTTAAACAATGTTAAACGCCTTTATCTATCTTAAATTTTCTATCTTATATGAATCCAGTCCCTATTCTTCAGTATGCGCGATCAGCATCTTACCTACTGGCCGTCTATGAAGTTGATTTTCAGTGACAGCGTCCGATGCAGGCTTGGAAGGCAGTGGCTTCGAGTTCTGTTCGATTTTACCACTGGAGACCTCAGATGTTCTTGTGTTACTCGAGCTATTAGCACTGGAAAGCTTCATAATGGCTTCAGCCTGCCAAGAAAATGATAAAAGTACTCCCGTCAGAAAGAAAATAAATAAAGCCAAAAGGATTAAAGATACAAACATTTTTCTCAAAAAATTACATATAATTGTTGCTCAGATCAAAGTACCTTCTCAGCTGGCACATCTTAAACTCTCATCGCTCCATTACAAAAGATAGTGAGTTGAGGAGTGGACTGCTGCTCTGGAGCTTTCTCTGGAACAGATCTGTTAAAAATAGTGCAAAAACAGAAAGTTAGCCCAGTCCAGCATCTAAGCTCGCTCGGCTATGAAGAATTCCGAATGAAAAACAAATGACAAATGTACGGCCAAGAAAATACCTCGAATCCTGATCAGTTTGACCTATTGCAAACGGCAAAGTTATTTTATTTTCTGCGACTCTAGGGTTCGAACCGAAACTAGAACCAGTGCTTACGGGAAACAATTCCAACATTTCCGGACGGCTTGATACCTCAAATCTTCCGTTAAAGCCCTCAATAAACGAGGGATAATAGTCATCGTGCATGCAGGAAAATTTGTTGGTCGTGTACGACAAAAATAAATCAACATTATGAACACCCTCCTTCAGCGAGTGAAACAACAGGTGTATTGGCGGTTGCGGAAAACAACATTATGAACACCCTCCTTCAGCTAGTGAAACAACAGGGGTATTGGCGGTTGCGTAAAACAGGGAGGCAAGTATAGACGCCACGTGTCAGCCGGAAAACGAAAGGGACGACGAAGGTCCTTTTCAAAAGAAAGGCTTATCGGCCTAATTAATTAAAAGTTTCGCATAACTATTCCCACAATTAGAAATTACCACATAACCATTCCCACGGCAAGCATAGATAGATCAGAGAAGTAGAGTAAAATAAAATAAAATAGAATTGAAAAGGATACGCATGCTCATATAAAAACTATACAAAATTTGGATACATCTCAATCTCAAGTCTTCATATTTCTCATTGTTAGGCATAGCCTAAACAAACTAAAACTAAGGCAGGTTGTTTAAATATCGATAAAATAATAATGTTTTTAAAAATTATTAGTTAGGTGGAGAATTAAACTAGTTATTTTACATCATCTTAATCTCAAGTCTCTATATTTTTCGTTGTTAGGCATAGCCTAAACAAAATAAAACTAGGGCAGGTTGTTTAAATATCGATAAAATAATAATGATTTTAAAAATTAGTTAGGTGAAGAATTAAACTAGTAATTTTACATTATATAAAATTTGGATACATCTTAATATCAAGTCTTTATGTTTTTGGTTCCTAGGCATAGCCTAAACAAACTAAAATTATAGTAGATTAAGATAAAATAGCACACAACAATATATTCTATATTATTATTAATGAGGAAATTTACACACATATTTATACAAGCAATAGTCTCAAGATAGGAATTCTATCTTAGACGTATAGTAGTGTGGTTGAGAGATTCTCTCAACCACACACTAAACTAGGAGAAACTATATTCTAGCTAATTCCTATTATGTAGGAACAAACTCCTCAAATGGATAATTACAACCATAGACAAGTAGGAATTAATTTTTTCTAACTCCCCCCCTTAATGATTACTGGTCATGATAGTGATTGACAAAGTCTGGTTGTGGTCAAACTGCATATATGTACCTGCAAATCCACCACCATCAGGCGAAATGCATGTGCAGAACTTCCAGAAAAAAAGAGAGATCAGTGCCTTTCTAATCCAAATATTCATGTCCAAATAACAATCGCAAACAGTTGTGCTGATTGCGCCTTTCAACGCAACTGTCTGATAGAAAAGTGCGTCGACCCTCTTGTGCTCAGACACACCAATATCTGAGACTGTGAGCCAGGTGTTACTGCAGTCCACCTGCTCCTACGAGCACAAAGCTCTCGTGTAGACATTAGCCACTCAGGCAATATGCCACCACCGGGCAAGTCCAATCTGCCACCATCGGGCAAACCCGGAACTTAAATGTGCCACGTTTGGGGAAATCCTGTAGCCACTAAGGCTCTATGGATGGTTTCTAGCTCACCACCAATCAGACACAAAGGCAATCCATTACAAAGTGGTTTTAAGATCACCACGAACTTTCAAATACCTTTAAAAGGCTTACATTTCATACTTCAACATTTTGGAGTTTCTGGGTACATACAATGACCATTACAACAACTGGACTTGCTTATAACATGTTAGGGAGTCTATTACACTAACTCAAACAAACATCTACTTTGTTGTCCACCATAAACATTGTCACTGTTGCTTTGCCTCATCTGTTCTTTGTTCACATCTTGGGCATCCTTCTCTGTTCAATTAACTTCTTGGAACTCCATGCTTAACCTGTCATTCGTTAGAGTTGCAAATTCTAACAAACTAACTTTTCCTACATTGAGTTAGCTAGGCTTAATAAGGCTCAATAATATTTAAACACGATTCCAAGAAAATACAACATAAACTCTTCAAATTTAAGTTCTATATCTCCGCCCAAAGATGATTATTTCCCAAACATAACAGCAACTATTTTTCACCAACGATACCTGTGAGGGGTCTAGTGATAAAGAAACAGATTGACGACCTTTCACCTAGACTCAATGCAGTGCACTCAAACACTGATGATCTAGACATAGGCACACAACCGTATGAAGAGAACACAATTTTCCCTTAAAAATGATAATCCAGGACTCCATGGTCCAATCCTCCATTGCATTCAAGGTCAATTCGGATTCCCGAATCTCTCCGATCCCTATTCCTGCAAATTTTGTCAAATGTGGAAGAAACTCTGGTCCATCTCTCTTAACAACTTCCACCATTTTTCTGATCCTCACAATAGGGTCTCCTGCAACAAATTTAATCAATTCGAAACCCCATTCCACAGATTTTAGCGAAGTTTCAAATTTCTTCCACGCAGGGTCGAAGTCCAGAAAATTCTCTGCAAAAGAGTCAGCTGTGCGGACAACATTTTTGCCTCAGTTTGCAAGGTCTAGACTTTGTGTTCCAGCTCAAAATAAATCAACATTCAATTTTCTGCCTCCACAGCTGAACTCTCGACAAATACAGTGAAAAAATGAGCTCAATTTGTTTATAAAAAACACGCGAATCTGGATTACTAGATAGACAATGTCATCACCGTTGCAAAATAACCAAGAAGAAACGTTCATTTAACAAATGCTGAGCCCTCTTTCGCCGATCCGAGCAGATCTTCAAATCCTGGCAACATCATCCGCCATTAGAGCAAGGAAAAATAATAAAAAAGCATTCATTCGAAGCTCCCTGCACCACACACTTTACTCTAGCATGTTTAGAACACATCCAATATCCGATAGCCGTCTGCACCACGCATTTTACTATAGCACGTTTAGAACACTCGCCTCGCACTGATTAAATATATTTAGCATGTCGTTTCAACTCACCGGCACAACGTTTCTCAGCACTCTGTCACCACTACTAAATGAGGTCTCAGACTCAGATCTAGCTCCCATGCAAATCCGACACCTTCACGTGAACAACAACACACCAGGCAATCTCCACCTCCAGGCTCCACGCAGATTGAGGTGCAATCTGGCAACCACTATCCACCACTTTCTCAGCACACACCGCCGGGCTCGACCTATTTGCTGCTTCCTGATCAGATCTCCACACACTCCGTCGGCACTGTCGCATTCACCTCTCCAGTGCTTGGGAACGGGGCCTATGCCCTGAACGTTGAGGCTCCACTAATCAAGCATTCACACAGATTCAAGTCTAATTTTCATCTATAACCTACTTCAGGCAGGCATTTCTGGGCATTATAGCTACCCCAACAACTATTGAAGCATTTCTCCATGATTAAATATTATATGCAGAAATTTCAAGGGCCATAAGAAATGGTACGCAATCACCACAATCTTGTGATCTAATCGGGTCTACCTCCAAGAGCAGGATCCAGAGATTACATGATAGGAGGAATCTGGCACCGTAATGACTACATCACCATCCACTGGAGCTTCATCGGCGAGTATCTCACCGATAGCATACCTGGAATGATAAACCGAGTGCCCGAAGACGAGCGAATTCGGCAAAGGGAAATAAGTATGCTAAAAAATGCAGGCTTTCCTCTGCTGATGAGGGAGTAAACATAAAGAACTTATCCCATCCTTATCCACCACCAGGACCTCCCCAGGATTTACTTCTCTCTCATATTTGGCCTCAATTAGAACCAATGCACAGCTCTCGGAGGTGAAAAAAACAGCCCCATTCTTCCTCCTCCCCATAACCAGGGGCCTAAAGCCATGTGGATCCATGACAGCCACCAATTTATCCACAGAAATGAAAACCATAGAATAAGCCCCTTCTAACTGCTCGCATGCATTGACAATCCGCTGCAAAAAATAACCTAGCCTTCGATATAGCAATCAAGTGAAGCACAACCTCTGTATCACAAGAAGTATTGAAGATCGATCCATTTTCTTCAAGCCTAGCCTGGAGGGTCTGATAGTTAGAAATGAAATTGCAGAAAATCAGACAAGGGGTCGTTTTGGTTGAACCGCAAGGTGTCTTGAGGGAGAAGCCCATAGATTCGCCGAGCAAGAGCCTCAGAAAAATATGTGGTGACCTTGCTCATTGCCCCGCCCTGTGCTGAATCCAGAATTCTCACTTCTTTCACCATTTCCCACGCGATGGCCAAATTACCGCGCTGCATTGCTTCTGCGCAGGCCATCAGCATGTGCACGAGATGGACTCCAGATTCATGCGGGTCTACCCCCATTACTACCACGGTTCACTCCGAAAGCTCCGGGTCTCAAACACAGTAATGCTTTTGCTCTCTTCCGGTAACATCCTCTTCTAGACGGTCTTGCCCGGATTGGACTTCAAGCGAAGAGTTGCTGGAGCTCTGCAGTAATTGGAAACTTCAATTTCTCATCGATCAACCCTCTCCATTCCGCTGGAAATCGAGTAGAGATGACTGAATTGCCTCCACCGGATACCATGAATGCTGCGAAGGGAAAAATAATGACAATAAAAAACACAACAAATGAAAAACCACCACATTCTTATGAACCACACCATCCCTTCTCTATTAAGCTCTTGGCACTTCAATATCCGCTGCTTGTGCCTTCTCAAGCTGCTGGAAATCATTCAAGCAAGGCCAATAGGGTGTCCCTTGCCAAACGTCTGCTCCTCTCAGCGCACAACAAATCAAACTCCTCCGATCTGTGCTACGCCCGCCAGTCAATTCACGCAAATGGCACACTTCAATCCACACGCACTCCTCTATGCAATCATATCTCTTCCGTAGCTCGTATCTCTTCCACTATACTACCACAGATCACCTCGATGGACAAACAAACTTAACACTAATATAAATGATTTATTTTCCTATGCCTAGGAAGGGCCAGAGGCCCTTACGGGCTCTGAAGCTCTAATACCAAGATAAAATAGCACAACCACTCAAATATATTCTATATATCGTGAATGAGGAAATTACACATATTTATACAAGCAATAATCTCAAGATAGGAATTCTATCTTAGACGTATAGTAGTGTGGTTGAGAGATTCTCTCAACCACACACTAAACTAGGAGAAACTATATTCTAGCTAATTCCTATTATGTACGAACAAACTCCTCAAATGGATAATTACAATCATAAACAAGTAGGACTTAATTATTTCTAACTATATATATAACTTCTATTTAAATGTTTCAATTAATGATACGGTTCTTAAAATATGGTAACCATTTTTATATTACAAGCCCCGTTCGTATATAGAAATCTCTATATAATCATTATATTTTGTTACTAAATACATATCCTTTATCATTTTTATTTGTTTCCCCTTTTGACATTGTATATATGTTTGAAACCTGTAATATTATTCATCTATCATATTAATTTGGTAGGTTGATTAATTATTTAATTTGAATGAAGATTTTAAAATTTATAACCATTATGTAATTTCCCACAAGAAAACCAAACTACTTCCCAAAGCAACCTCGTGTTTGTGTGGAGTGGTCTAAATACATCCAAAATATATAAAAATTCTCAATACCTTGAATGCAACTCACTTTCTGAGTAAGATTGGGAGGAAACATGATTAGCATAGAATTGGTTCAGATTATATTTATTAAAAACTATTTATAAATAAATGTTTAATATTATTTATTTTTTTTATAATAAAATTTAATATTAGTCGAATTATACGATTTAAAAGATAAATGATAAATTTTACGTATTTTTATAATATAAATTAATATTTAGTAGAATTATACCAATTTAACCTTGTTGGTTTAAATGTGATAGTATTAATTATAATAGACATCAAAATTACTTAGTTATGAGACATTTCATAAGGAGATTTCAATCGTCATGATTATTTTGAAAGATTCTTAATCTATAATAAACCATGGTACAATATTATGGACCATCATTTACTTATTAATATAATATGCCAAAAAACCCGTAATGTTATTTCATATAACACTTATTCATATAATATTCTTTTAATTAATCCAATTTAATTAAAATAAATATAAATTATTTAAAAATAATTTCAATCTATATAAATATTTTCGAATGTTAATAAAATTTAAATTCTTACCATACCACTCATAATCATTAAAATTAATTGAATATACTATAACAAAATAAATCTACGTTTACTAGATTTATAAATCCAAGTTAAATATATGTAGAGAGAGAATTTATAAAGATATCTCTCCCACCTAGATCGTAAAAGAATGGATACTTGCAAGAGAATTATTATTAATGCATTTATGTCTTGATACTTCGATACTAGTAACCCGCTATTGGTATGATTTTTTTGTGCAACATGGCTCAACGAATTCTTTTGGTTCACAAGCAGAATGATAGCAGAATGATTTATTGACTTTTTTTCATATCTTTTGACTCGATTTTTATATATTTAGAGGTTTTTAGTGCTCTTCGAATTCATATTTTGAGCTATTTCGAAAGGAGTTGTCTATAATGCGACTTTTTGGAGATTCCGATGACGGAATCCGGCAGAAGAAATGAGGTTAAATCTTGATTTTTAGCAGTTAAAATGGTTTTTTAACTGCATAATTGGATTCAGCGCCCTGAACAAAACTCCCTGGGCAGCCATTGATTGTGCAGAAACTAGCTATCAAACTTGGGATTCCAATGAATTGCTGCCGGATTTTGACCGGAAAAATCCGCTAGAAAGGCTTTCAAAAAGTCGCATTATAGACTACTGCATTTCGAAAGCCTTAATTTGTTAGAAGAATAGCTAAAGACATCTTTAACACAGATATTTTTAATTGATAAACTGGAGCAATTTCTTGATGGGTTAAGGAAGTGTGCGACACCTCGATATAAGGGCGATATCTGGGATGTCATGTTGAGGAGTATTTCTTTTGTTGTTTATGTATATATTTCCGAGAAGATTGTGTGTGCATATTGTATGTGGTAGTCAATGGTTAAACATTAGAGTTACTTTATTTTTTCTCTTAAGAATAACTAGAGAAGCATATGTAAAATTGTTCCTTTGTATTTTAAACTTAGATTGTTTTAAAGACTCGTCATGTGTCCTAATGAACTTGACATTTTAGTATTTTATATATATAAAAGAGAGAGACTTAGGGAGGGAGAGGGAAAGAACCCAAAAAATATATTTTATTACAAAACAAAAGATTATAATATTATATATTTATATATTTAAATTAATTTTTAATATTTTGAACATATTTTGATTCAATATTAATTTTGATTATTATATAAATTAAATATAATTAAAAAAATATTTTTGATTTTTATATTTTTAATTTTTTATTAAATGATTAGTAATTTCGTGTAAATTTTAGAGAAATCTCTAAATTCCCAACATTCCCATTTTTCAAAACCCAACACAGAAAAATCTCTAAATTCCCAACATTCCCACTTTCCAAAACCCGACACGCAGACCCAAATTCCCAACATCACTCTCATACCATGTTGAATCTTGTTTTTACACCAAAATTTATTATTAAACATCGAAACCCTTATCACTATTTCCCTTGCTGTGCATACAACACATATTACACGTCTAATAATCTTATATTATTTAATACGATGTTGAAGAGATGAGCACAGGAGGGAAAAAGCAAAGATGCAGATTAGACCATCGAAATCGAAACAAATGTGAGAGGTGTAGAAGCTTCATGTAAAGCAATCATTTGTATAAGTTAGTGAAATATTTTAATTGTGAATTTCAATTGTTTTAATTTATTTTTTCATAAAAATTTAACGATGAAATTGTTATTTTTAATTGTTATTTTTTTTGTTGCTTAAATTATATATTGTTATTTTTTGTTGTTGTTGTTTAAAGTATATATTGGAGTGTATTTGTATAAGTTAGTGAAATATTTTAATTGTGAATTTCAATTGTTTTCATTTTTTCTCATAAAAATTTAACGATGAAATTGTTTTTTTTGTTGTTGTTGTTTAAAGTATATATTGGAGTGTAAAAGTTGATTAAGGTATTGTAGTTTGTTAGAGATTGTTAAAGGACATGTCATGAAAATTATAGAGAATGTCTTTACAATGATTTTTTTATTTATAAAAAATGATATTAAGTTAATAGGAATAGGTAAGTTTATTTAATAGTGATTATTTTTTAATAAAATGAGCTAATACATTTTTATTATTTTTGGTACATATTTAGACGCTCAGTTTTAGTTAAAATATAGTTTTTTAATTTTTTTATTAAATACTATGAATATATCCAAATTCATCCAACGTAGATTTAATTTTTAATTTTTATTTTTTCCTTATAATGTGAATATATTCTTATGAAATTGTTTTTTATGTTTAAGTAATATAATACTAATAAATTTAAACTGAATTTAAGAATTACTAATATCTACTACAAAATTTAACATCTCAAATTTAAAAATTTTATAAATAAAAAATCATAAATATATTTTTGAAAAAAAAAAACTAAAAAAATTAAGCTATACTTATTCAGATTTGTCATTAATATATATGGATTTTTTAAAACACTTGTAATCATCCATAATGTATATTAATGTTTTGTTTAGGTAATTTTCCTCAAATCAAATATAAATTTAACTACTTAAATGTGTTTTTTATTCCAGGCTATTTCTAAATAAAAATCATAAAAAAAATGTTATGCTTATTCAAATTTGTTACTGTATTTGTATCTGATTTTATAAAATACTTATAGTCATTTGTAATGTATATTTGGGATGGTTAATATGTGGTTTTATAAAATACGCAAATCATTTGTAATGTATATTGGGATGGTTAATAGTTTTTTAAGTATATTGTGAATTTTGTTGAGATGTGTGATATAATAAAAATAATAATAATAATAATAATAAATATAATTATAATAATAATAAAAATTTTAAAGTTATTGGTTAATTAGGTATATAAGATTTTTTAAACCACAAACACTTTGTATAACTAAAATTTACAATAATATATATTTCTTTATGCTTAAACTTATAAGTTTTTATAACTTATCAACATTTTAAAAACTTATAATACAATTTTATCTAATTATTCAATAATTCACCATACTTCAATATAAATGTTATTAAAGACTAATAACATCTAAAACTAATTTGAATTTCACCCAGTTGCGCTAGGCTTCGTCACCTGATTATTGATTTGGAGTAAATTAATAATATTTTATAATTGACCAACATTTTAA
>APFE031311534.1:179137-239779 GCA_000404065.3 Pinus taeda | reverse complement strand
AATATATATATATTTTTAAATATTCTCATGACCGTCTCCCTCATCTTATACCTTCAACCACTCACACCTAATAATACGTTTGCCCTCTCCAGAAATCCATCATTCTTTAAAAGAGTCATTATTAAGGCCATTAAATTTTACAATTGAAAAAGAAAGAAAAAACCCCACTTAACTAAGGCATTAATGCCCAATTATTATGCCTTTATTTTAAATCAACAAAGTCTTTCACTCAATCTATTGTTTTAAATATAAAAACTTTCTTTCATTCCCCTTTCTTTAGCTCTCATTTATGTTCCCTATATCAAAAGTGTTACAATCTTCAATTCTTTGGGAAAGGAAAAAACCACCGAATTAAGACATTAATGGTCAATTATTATATCTCATTTTAACTCAACAAGGCTTTTCATTCAATATATTGTTTAAAATATAAAAAATCTCATTCATCCCCTTTTCTTAGCTTTAGTTTTTCCCGATATCGAAAGTACTGCTAATCATATCTCTAAGGTTTTGGATTAAAAAACAAATTGATTTTGGATTAAAAGACAAATTGTAATTCTACTCAAACGTGATAAAACCCTTAAATAATTATGTGGAACAATTAAAGATAAATCTCATTCCATGAATGGATAAATATTTTACAAAATGCCTTGCTCCTATGACAAACCATACGCATGCAAACCCATTAAAGATAAATCTCATTCCATAAATGGATAAATATTTTACAAAATGCCTTGCTCCTATGACAAACCATACGCAGGCAAACCCATTATATCATACATGGGAAAATTATATTTAGAGAAAATTCATGATAATTGAAAGTGCTAGAAAAAATTTCTATAGCAAATCATACATGCGTGAAACTAGTAAATCATACACAAGAGAAATACATAGATAAAATTGGTAGATCATAAATTATACATCAAGTATAGAGAAAATCGGTATACCATTTAAAGCACATATTCAAAACCATATAATTAACATTTTACATGATCTCATGTTTGAATTAGCTATTTCCTAACATTAAAAAAAAATAGGTCGCAACAAAGTGACCTCAGGTGACCTCCAAAGACTAAGGAGGTCTATGTATTCCATTCTATACGAATTTGAGCTTGTGCTCTTCTAGCCATAATACATGTTCTTAACCGCTAAAGCCATTTAAATCATATTTGTAAAAGCTCAACATGTCTTTTATGAAAATTGAACTTAAATTTGGTGACTATGGATAATTTTTAGTAGCTATCCAAAATAGACCCACTTGATTTTATTTTGTTATTACTTTTTATGATTTTTTAATTACTATTATCAATCACTTAAACTTCTTTTCAAATAATATTATCAAACTCATTTATTAAAAATAATAAATAATATTAATCTTTAACCTATCGCTAATAATAAAGTAATTTTCCCTCCATTATTATTATTATTATTAAATTCATTTTAATAATTTTCATTACTATTTATAATTAATTTAAAAACAATTATTATTATTAATGATAAAGGAAGTAATATATATTAAAAATATATATCTTTATATTTATATATATATATAATATATAAAAGATTAACCTTATTTACTAAGAAGATTTTTAGTTTGTAAATAAGCTTTGTTGCAATACCATGGGCCAATACTATGGCTTATCAATAAACATATTAAAAAATCGTAACACATATGAATTTTTATATTAATCAATTTAATTAAAAAGAAAAATGACATAACTACTTTGGAGATAAATTTTAAAGCCCTATTCCAAAATAAAAAACCTTCATTATCATTTTTGAAGTATATAATTTGCTTTCATGTGAATCATATATAATTTGTTTTCATGTGAATCATATGATTATTAACTTCTTCTGTTTTAAATTACTAACATATATCCATTTTAACTCTAGATTTAGCAAGCGTCCAAATGGATCAAATCTCTCAAGATGCAAACCTTTTTTGACTATAAAACTTGAGGAAAAGTTTGCACCTCAAGAGGCTTGGTCCCTTTAGGCTCTTGGTTGATATGGAATTAATATTAATATGTGCTACGTCTCATAGCACAATAATTGAACGATAAGATTTTTTTATTGTTTTTCATATCTTTTATATAATATTTACATAATTGACATTGAAATATTTTTATTTATGTTGTACATTATTCCCATTAAAATGTTAGAGCATATGTCCATAGGATATAATATCTCTCTATAGACATGCACATTAAATTATGTTTGTTAATAAACCATATTTTTAAAAATGATATATATATATATATATATAATAGAGAGAATATATATTATATAAATATAATATATTGGAATGTTGGTATCTTTCCACCAAATTTAAAGAGAGAGTATGAAAAAATTATATTTTAATTATGGTGACACTAATATTTTTTTGGTAGTCTATAATATATATATATAATATATATATAAATATATAACATCATTCTAGTTATCTTGGGTGGAACACTTGTTACTTCCCCACCTATGTTTAAATCCCCTAATGCTTGCTAGCCACATGATGAGGTAGTCGTAACTAACTAATTTCTCTTGATTTTTTGAATACTCCACCCTAATGCTTGCTAGCCACATGATGAGGTAGTCATAACTAACTAATTTCTCGTGATTTTTTGAATTGTCCACTTAGCACTCATTGTATTGGTTGATGCTCATAGTGGTGAAGAAGTGGGATTGAAACTAGTGAAATGAATCACATAATTTCTCATGATTTTTTAATAGTCCACTTAACACTCATTACATCGGGTGATG
This sequence comes from Pinus taeda, assembly GCA_000404065.3. Lineage (NCBI taxonomy): Eukaryota > Viridiplantae > Streptophyta > Pinopsida > Pinales > Pinaceae > Pinus > Pinus taeda. Next base: position 237,025 of record APFE031311534.1, on the reverse strand, counting down.
CTCACAAGGGTGAAGAGGTAGGATTGAAACTAGTGAAATGAATCACATAGCATCAATAATCACTTCCAGGGCTTGCACCTGGTAACCAAGATTTCCCAGGAGGTCACCTGATGCAGGAGCATCAAGACCATCTTTTCATTTGTAAATATGTGATAAACGGGGTGTGACAATTTTAATATTTTATTAATTAATTTGTTATTAAAATAGGAGAAGGTGAGGATTTTGTAAATATCCTTTTATTAATTAAGAGGATATGAGAGAATTGGTTAAGGATATGAAGGGATAAGATTCTAGATAATAGGGTTTGTTGAGATATTCTGGTGGTGTTGAGATATTAAGGGGATTGAGCATTTAATTAGTTTAGTTTTAAACATTGTCTAAATAGGAAGGGGTTTTTTGAGAGAAAAATAGAGGGAAATTGTGAGGAGTGAGAGTGAGGAGTGAGCAAGGTTCTCCTTGGGAGCCTTCGGCAGTTTGTAAAAGGGCCATAGATTTGCATATCTAGTCATTAATAGAAACTCTGTGTGGATGCTTGTTTTTATGTAAATATGAATATGTTGAATTCTATTTTGAATGAGCATATTGGCATTTAATCAATTTTGAGACATGGTTCTGCATATGGTTGTAGAAACCGATGTCATATGACATTGAATTTGCATGAAATGATAATGGTTCTTATTTTTCCTATGCGCAATTGTGTGTACGCTAGTCATTGAAGGCACCTTTCCTTTAATTCACGTATTGATTGCTTTGACTCATTCTACAGTGGCGCACATATATGCTGGTTATAACAAGGATGTCTGTGATTTCGTTAAGTAACTGTAATCTATTTGGGGATTGTATAACTGTATGCTCTTACCCACTGTAATTCTGAGATTATGTTGGCGGTGCAAGGACCTCAGGAACGCCCGTTGTGTGCTCAAACCGGCGCTTAGAAGGGTGCTATATTAAAATAGAGCGAGTTCCAGAATTTGGGGAGTGATTTAGTATAATTTACAACCTGGATGTATCACGAGACCGTCATGTGATGGTGGAACACCGAATAATGGAAACATGGAAGATTTAACCGCTGCATGTAAGAGTAAAACTTGAGGAAGGAAAGTTATTGGTTGAGCTATCGCTGAACCACGGAACTGGCCACGTGTTAGAAGGCTACATCAAATTGTATCTAATTGTATTGAGCTATCACCGAGTTATATCTACGTCGATTGGAGGGAGCAAAGGCATGTATATTCCTTATCAATGATGAAAGTCCTTTTTCTTGACTGAATTGTGGATATCGTTTTCCCACGAGTAATAAACTGGGTGTGTTGAATAAAGCGATTGCTTTTCCTGGTAGTGAGGCACTCGGCGTTATTATTATGATTCGGGCCTCTGTAATATGCATGTGGATCGACAATGGAATAAAGAGGACTGTGACTAATGGTTTTTATTGTGCGTTTGCTATGGCAAGTTCTAGAACTCGAAACGATATAATATAAATTGCAACGGATATGGATCACCAGCTCCGTCATTCGGAGGTGGAGCAACTCCGGAGCAACTGTTAGAGAAGTCAATCACTGAATAGTGGAACCACGGAAAAATTACCAGCACATATGCGAGTACCAGTTCCGGAGGAGCGAAAGTCAAGGGTTGAGCATCGCCGAACAGAGGAACGATGATCTATCAAAGATCACATAATCGGCCTATTTGTTTGAGACTATCCGACACCAGAGACGTTGAAACGGTTGTAAGAGATTTAAAATCATGATATTAGTATGAGTTCGTGGCAAGAGAACCACAGTTCCGCATTCATGCGGATCTGGAGGTCACGATGGTTATCTTCCGCGTTAAAGTCAAAGTTTGGAGTCCCTGCAACTCTGAACTGAATCCACAGCATAATAAGGAGAGTCTTGGATATAGAGAAGGCGGAGGTATATATAGTCATTGGCATTATTGATCGAACAATTGCAATTATATATATCTATTGACTGAAAGCCGCATAGGGACAGAAATATATATGCGCCTTATCCAAGGTAGGCGATGCGACTTATGTTTGTGAGGACCAAGATATATATATCAGAGCTTGTCTATGGTAAAAACGAACTTATATTTATCGCCGATGGCAAAGAGGATGCCGTGAGCACATATATGGTAGTTTATATATGTTTATTATGTTGCGTAAGACCGAAATGTGAAGATGTTGAACCGCAAACCATGTATTCTTGAGATAACTGAATATGGGTCGATTTGCTGTACAATGAGTGACCATCTTGCGTTATTTGGTATTTTAATTCAGGTCGAATTAGAACAGTAAGGACACATTCTTGAACCAAGCATATGTGAATGAGAAGTATTAAGATTGCTTGTGGAAGCAGTGGGATGAATATCTTGGTAGAGGCGACCTAGGAGCGGCCTGGGTTGCATCATCACCCATCCCAGATCACCTCTAGCTCAAATGTGCTTAACTCTGGAGTTTTCCCCACAATCAAGCCCACTTAGCTTGCCATCCCATTTGCAAAACCTTAGCAAATATTGTGCCTCATGAACCACTCAAGTAGAGCTCCCTTCACTCTTTGATACTTAAGTATTGAGGGGCTTTTGTAGTGCATTATATTAGATATCTTTTTTTGGGATTCAAATGCGTTAAGTATGATAGGTCCCTATAAAACTAGTGATTCCCCCATTACCATTGTCATTGTAGCCCTTATTGTTATTATTGTGCCGGTAATGTCCCCATATTGTTATTAGTGTGCTCCATAGAAGTCCACTATTGTTATTGTTGTGCCCTTATATTATTATTGAGATGTCAGCTTTGATTATATTGGGACCCCTTGGACTCCTATATATAGAAAAGAGCTCTACTCATTTTTATCACCCAAGAATTGTTTAGTTATGTAATGTAAAGGAAGTTTACCCCTTGAAGAGGCTGATTTTGAAGTCGTTGATCTATCTTTTCTATATTTTTGTGAGTTGGTTCATAACATTTGGTATCAAAGCTTTGCATTCTAAGGTTTCTCTGCTCCAAACAGGTCATTATGGCATTTTCTCTATAAATTTGTTTTTGCGACGTTTCAGAAGCTAAAAAAAAAAAACCATTTGAGCCAAAATCTTAATGATCCTCGGGTCTAAATTTCATACCTTGTTTCACTATATTTTCGGAGATATGATCTAAGGAAGTGAGGGTTTTTGCATGCTCCCGAATTACATCCCATACATGTGACCTTGGGAAAATCACCATAAATTTCTCTCTGGGTATTAGATTGAAATCTCATAAGACGTTATAGAAAGAGGATGGACTATAGTTTTTTGTCCATCGTTTGCAAGTCCGAAGGTTGAAAAAGTGACACATGGCACTCCATACAAGTTCACTTTACTGAAAAAGTGTATAAGTAGGTCATCTTGGGAGATTGGGCATAACTCTTCCTTGGAGAATCCAGTTTTGATCGGACTAGCGACATTGGAAAGAGGACTCAGAGGGCTATCACAACTCACAATTTCAGACCTTAGAGATCTAAAATTTCAAAGATACATTAGATTCAATATTGAAAACCTACAAAGTGTAAAATGGTGTGTAGTTGTTTTAAATTTTGCATAAGTTTGGTTTGAAAAATTAGTTTGAAGGAATTTGAAGGGCATAGTGAAGCATAATTATCATTAATTGATGCCCTGAAGAAAGAAAATGGAAACACCTAGTAAGCAACCTGAAAGCTCTAGCATGACTCATGAAGAAGAGAAAGAAATGCAACATGATATATCAAAATTACGACACCAAGCGCAACAAATTTCACTCTCACAAAAAGTAACAAAAGCTAAGATGGATGGTTTAAAGAAAGGCATGGAAGCTAAAATGGATGGCATGGAAGCTAAGATGGATGGTTTAAATAAAGGCATGGAATCTAAGATGAATGATGTAGAAGCTAACATGGAAGGAAAAATGGAAGTTTTGGAGGCACACTTGACAAAGTTACTATAAGAAATGTTTATTAATGGTGAAAGGGTAGTAAAAGAAACTCATGATGAGAACAAAAGAAATTTTAACCACGATTTCATAGACTCTCACGTTGGATGGAAAACCCACCATGTTAAAAATATAGATATGAGGAATTTTGATGGTAAGAATCCTGTAACATGGATATTGCAGATGGAGTAATATTTCGATCTGCATAATGTGCAACACACACAAAAGGTACGCATTGCAACTTTATATTTGGAACCAAATTAGTTCGTATGGTATTAATGGATTTTCTCTCGTAAATAAATTGTCACTTGGGCAATTTTTACAAAACAAATGATAACACATTACGAGGATACAAAAAGCAACAATTTTTTTAGCCAATTGATAAATTTCAAACAAAAGGGTTCAATGATGGAGCACAATGAGGACTTCCAAAACTTGAATATAAGGGTAGAATATATTCTAGAGAAGCATAGGATTTATTTGTTCATAGGGACTTTAAAGGATAGCATCCAATATGAGGTTTGCCTTTGGGAACCTGATTCATTGGAGAAGACATTTAGGTTGGCAAGAAAAATGGAAAAAAAAAAAATCTGTCAACCAAGAAGCCTATCACTCACAACTATAAATATGGAAGTGTTGTTTCCCCTATCCTTCTACAACCTACAAGTTTGATACCACAATAATTGGAAGAAAAAAGAGCAAAATGGATATGTTACAATTGCGATAGCAAATACACTAAAGGTCATAAGTGTGCTGAGAAGAAATTATTTTATATATATTGTGAAGAGGAGGAAGAAAAGGAACAAGAAATGTCAAAAGAAGAGGATATACACTAGGAAGAAACCCTAGAGAAAGAAGAAATGAATCCAACCATATCTTGTAAGGCATTGGCTGGAATTACCACTCCTGAAACTATCAAGATAGAAGGACACATCAAGAAGAAAAATGTAATAGTGTTGATTGATTCGGGAAGTAACCATAATTTTATTCATTGTAAGATAGCCAAGGAATTGAATTACTTCTTATATCTAACACCAGAGTGTCAAGTGATGGTTACAAGTGGAGGGACCATAAATTTCTCTAGAAAATTCCATAATATCAAGCTATCCATGGGAGAATATGTATTGAATAGCCCAATTCTTTCCATTCTAATGGGTGGTGCTAATGTTGTACTAGGATTCCAATGGTTACAATCCTTGGGTACAATAACTTTTTATTTTCAATAATGTTTCATGAAATTTTGTTCAGAAGGAAAGGAAGTTGAATTAAGGGGTATTACAAGGAAACCAAGAAAGAAAATCAACTCTAACAGAATGACAAAGCTTCTAAAGAAATAACAACGAGGCGTAATTGCACAATTATGTTCGCTAGAGGTTCCCACATCAAAATCATCTATTTCTCTAGATCTCCAAAAAGTCTTGGACAATCATTCCAGAGTGTTTGTGACTCTGAAAGGTCTCCCACCTATTTGTGATCATGATCATGCTATTCACTTGATTCAAGGAAGTGTTCCTCCAAACATCAGGCCTTATATATATCCCTATGCCCAAAAGAGTGAAATTGAATGTATGGTTGCAGAAATGCTAGAGGCTGGTATAATTCTACCTAGTCAAAGTTATTTCTCTACTCTAGTAGTATTGGTGCACAAGAAGGATGGATCATGGTGCATGTGTCTGGATTATAGGGAGCTCAACAAGCTCCCTATTAAAGATAAATTTCCCATTACTATCATTGGTGAATTATTGGATGAATTTCATTGATCAATTTATTTCACTAAGTTGGATCTTCATTCAAGATATCATCAAATCAGAATGCAGATTGAAGAGATTCCAAAAAAAACATATAGAACTCATGAGGGTCATTATGAATTTTTGGTCATACATTTTGGCCTTAGCAATGCACCTTCTACATTTCAAGGTTTGATGAATTCCATTTTCAAACCCTTCCTTAGAAAATTTATGTTAGTATTTTTTGATGATATACTAATCTGCAACAAGTCTTGGAAGGATCATGTTCAACATGTTGACAGGGTGCTCAAACTATTAGAGGAGAAATAATTATATGCAAAAAGATTCAAATGTTTCTTTTGGAGTATCTGGGTCATATTATATCTCATGAAGGTGTTAAGGTAGACCCTAGAAAAATTAGTTATTAAGGAATGGAAAATTCCCACATCCATAAAGAACCTGCAAAGATTTCTGAGATTGATAGGGTATTATCGCAAGTTTGTTAAGAATTATGGGAGAATAGTAGCACCTCTAACAAAATTATTGAAAAAGATGCATTTTCATGGACTCTAGAATGAACAAACACCTTTGAACATCATAAAGAGGCAATGTGCCAAGCACTGGTCTTAGCTACGCTGGAATTCACAAAAAAAATTATTGTGGAATGTGATGCCTCAGGAAATGGAATTGGTGTTCTTTTACTACAAGAAGAAATACCCATTGCTTTCGAAACTCATCCAATCAAAGGAAAGTATTTACACAAAGTTATTTATGAGAAGGAAATGTTGGCAATACTACATGCACTTAAGAAATGGTGACCCTGCCTAGTGGGAAGACACTTCAAGGTAAAAAGAGATCATGATATTCTTAAATACATTTTAGAACAAAGATTGTCGTCAGAAGAGCAACAAAAATGGATCACAAAAATGTTGGGTTATGACTTTGAAATCATCTACAAAAAAGGGAAGAAAAATGTTGTGGCAAATGCACTCTCAAGAGAGGATGAAGATGTGGAAGCATTGCTTTGCACCATTTCTATTATCCAACTAGATTGGATAAATGAAGGGATGAAAGGAATAATGATGAAGAAATGTGGGAACTCATTCAAAATTTGCAACAAGATCCCAGTACATAAGATACATTTAGCTAGAAAAATTATTTGTTATGGTACAAATATCGCTTATACCTATGCAATAATTCCCAACTCAAAAAAATATATTCTTTTGGAATTGCACACTTCTCTCTTAGGAGAAAACTCAGGATTTTTAAGGACTTGCCACAGGGTTAAGAAGGAATTTTTTGGTATGGCCTTAAATCATATATTCAAAAGTTTGTGGCTGAATTTTTGGCTTGCCAACAAAATAAAGTTGAGACAATTAAGACCCCGGGTCTATTACAACCTTTATCTATTCCAAGCCAATGTTGGGAGGATGTTTCAATGTATTTTATCATAGGTTTACCTAACTCTGAAGGAAAGAGTGTCATCATGGTGGTAGTTGACAGATTTACCAAGTATGCACACTTTTGTTCATTATCCCATCCATTTAAAGCCAATATAGATTCTATTGCATTTATGGAAACAATTCAAAAGATACATGGAAACCCAAAGATTATTGTACGCGATAGAGATCCCATTTTCACTCGAAATTTTTGGACAAAATTATTTTCTTGTCTCGATACTCAGTTAGCTCATATCTCTTCTTATCATCCTCATTCTCATGGGAAAACTGAGATAGTAAACAAATTTTTGGAAGGATATCTTCGTTTCTTTGTCTTTGATAAATAGGCACAATGGGTCAAATGGTTGCCTCTAGCTAAATGGTGGTATAATACTTCCTTCCATACTGCAGCAAAAATGATCCCATTTATGGCACTTTATCGATATCATCCACCATCCATCGCATCATATTTAAGAGAAAATTATAAGGTTCAACTAGTGGAAGATCACATCTATCATCAACAAAAAGTTCTCCAACTCTTAAAGGATAACCTCACTTTGGCGCATAATAGAATGAAATAGCAAGCAGATCAACATCACAGCGAAAGAAGTTTTGATGTAGGTCACTGGGTATTCCTAGGGCTACAACCATATAAAGAAATATCCCTCAAGAAGGCTAAGAAGGATAATAAATTATCGTCAAAGTATTATGGTCCATACAAGCTATTGCAAAATATTGGTACTATGGCATACAAATTAGAGCTTCCTGTAGCTTCCCGAGTGCAACTAGTTTTCAATATTTCATGTTTAAAGCAGGCTATAGGTGACGATATCCCAGTTCAAACAATATATCTAGAAGTTGATGAGGAAGGAAAAATCATATTGGAAGCTAAAGCAGTCACATAAACAAGAACTCGACAACTACAAAATGGATCAATTTCAGAGTATCTCATCAAGTGGAAGAACTTACCTACTAAAGATTCCACATGGGAGGATGATAATTTTATATATAAGCACCCAGAACTACTAAAGTGTTCAGGACAACACTTTTTTGGAGAGGGGCATGTTAGGTCACTATAATAGTAGTTATTCCCCCATTACTATTGTCACTGTAGCCCTTATTGTTATTATTGTTCCCCTATTGTCCCCATACTGTTATTAGTGTGCCCCATAGAAGCCCACTATTGTTATTGTTGTGCCCTTATATTATTATTGTTATGTTGGCTTTGATTATATTGTCACCCCTGAGATTCTAATATATCAAAAGGAGGTTTAGTCATTTGTATCACCCAAGAATTGTTCATTTGTGTAATGTAAAGGAGGTTACCCCCTCGAAGAGGTTGATTTTGAAGTCGTCGATCTATCTTTTCTATCTTTTTCTGAGCTGGTTCATAACAAAGTAAGTCATTCATCTATGACAATTTCCATGAAAGGTAGTCGTAATTGACTAATTTCTCATGATTTTTGAATATTTTACTTAGTGCATCAAGTGATGGTCACAGGGGTGAAGAAGTGGGATTGAAACTAGTGAAATGAATCACATAGCGTCAAGCATCACTTTCGGGGCTTGTAATCGATAACCAAAACTTCTTGAGAGGTCACCCATCCCAGATCATCTCTGGCTCAAGCGCGCTTAAGTGTGGAGTTTCCTCCACACTCAAGCCCACTTAGCTTGCTACCCCATTTGCAAAATCTTAGCAAGTATTGTGCCTCGTGGACCATTCAAGTAGAGCTCCCTTCACTCTTTGTATTTAAGTATTGAGGGGCTTTCCTAGAGCATTATATTAGATATAATTTTTTTAGGATTCAACTATGTTAAGTAAGTCATTTATCTATGAACATTTCCATGAGAGGTAGTCATAAATGACTAATTTTTGATGATTTTTTAATAGTCTACTTAGCACTCATTACATCGGGTGATGCTCACAAGGGTGAAGAAATGGGATTGAAACTAGTGAAATGAATCACATAGCTTCAATTATCACTTCCGAGGCATGCACTCGATAGCTAGGACTTCTTGGGAGGTACCCATCCTAGATCACCTCTCGCTCAAGGGCGCTTAATTGTGGAGCTTTCCCCACAATCAACCCCAGTTATCTTTCTACCCGATTTGCAAAACCTTAGCAAGTATTGTGCCTCATGAACCATTCAAGTATAGCTCCCTTCACTCTTTTGTATTTAAGGATTAAGGGGCTTTCGTAGTGCATGATATTAGATATCATTTTTTGGGATTCAACTACGATATGTAAGTCATTCATCTATGACCATTTCCATGAGAGGTAGTCGTAAATATCTAATTTCTCATGATTTTTGAATAGTCCACTTAGCACTCATTGCATCGGGTGATGCTTATAGGGGTGAAGAAATGGGATTGAAACTAGTGAAATGATATATTGTTTAGATCTTCCAAAAAAATTCACATTTAGAAGAAACGGTCGACGCATTTCGAACCTAAATCAAGGTTCATCATTGGGACTAGGATGAGGGGGAAGATTAACTGACAAAAGTTTATAGATCTTAGAGATGAAATGACAAATTCCAACGGTTAAATAAAACAAGTGAAAGTTATAGGATCAAAGTCAAATCAAATAATTTTGATTTTATTTTAGTCTATTTAATTAAAATTTTATCTTAAAAGAATATTCTAACAAATTTTAAATTATAATTATTTATTTCTATATAAATATAATAATATTATTAATAAACTATTTAAATAGATTCTAATTTTGTTTAGAAAAAAAAAAAAAAACAAACAAATAAATAAATAAAGACATAAAAATATATCTATAAATTTCAAATAAATAAAGGAATAACTAGATAAATTGATAGATTTAAAAAAAAAAATCCCAACAATAACAACAACTAACCACGAAGAGAACAAAGAGAAGGGATCCATGAGTTGTTTAACTTCCATATCACATACCATCAATAATCATTTATGGGGCTTGCATCGAGTAACCAGGACTTCCCAGGAGGTCACCCATTCAAGATCACCACTAGCTCAAGCATGCTTAACTACGGAGTTTTCCCCACAATCTAGCCCATTTGGCTTGCTACCCCATTTACAAAACCTTAGAAAATATTGTGCCTCATGAACCATTCAAGTAGAGCTCCCTTCACTCTTTTGTATTTAAATATTGAGGGGCTTTTACAGTACATTATATTAGATATCAATTATTTTAGATTGAATTGTGTTAAGTAAGTTATTCATCTATGACCATTTCCATGAGAGGTAGTCGTAATTAACTAACTTCTCATGATTTTTGAATAGTCCACTTAGCACTCAATAGGGTTGAAGAAGTGGGATTGAAACTAGCGAAATGAATCACGTAGCGTCAATCGTCACTTCTGGGGTTTGCACTTGGTAATCAGAGCTTACTGGGAGGCCACCCATCCCAGATCACCTCTACCTCAAGCGCGCTTAACTATGGAGTTTTTCCCACAATCAAACCCACTTAGCTTGTTATCCCATTTGCAAAAACTTAGCAAGTATCGTGCCTCATGAACCATTCAAGTAGAGCTCCATTCACTCCTTTGTATTTAAGTATTGAGGGACTTTCACAGTGCATTATATTAGATATCATTTTTTTGGGATTCAACGGCCTTAAGTAAGTCATTCATCTATCACAATTTCCATGAGAGGTAGTTGTAATTGACTAATTTCTCATGATTTTTGAATAGTCCACTTAGCACTCACTGCATCAGGTGATGCTCACAAGGGTACAGAAGTGTCATTGAAACTAGTGAAATGAATCACATGACATTAGTCATCACTTATGGGGCTTGCACCTGGTAATGAGGACTTCGTGAGAGGTCACCCATCCAAAATTGCCTCTGTCTCAAATGCGCTTAACTATGGAGTTTTCCCCACAATCAAGCCCGTAATAAAATTATGTTATTTAATATGGACATGAAATATTGTATATAATTTATGCTTGACACTAAATATTTTTTAGTTGTTGATATATTTTAGTTTTAAATGTCATATATGAAGTGAAAATAAAAAACCATGCATGATATTATATCAATGATACTATGTTACATGTCATCTGCGAACTCTATATTAAATAATTGAATAAATTAATATTAAGTAATTTTTTCTTTTTGTATTTTCAATTGCTTTATCTTTATCAAATTGATGTAAAATTAAAATTAAAAGTAAAATAATTTAATAATTGTTTCCTTTGAACTCTTTTTCATTACTATTTTTAGTTTGTTGATATAAATATTATTTTATCATTTTGAAATATAGAAACATCTTTCTCACAGTAAAATTTAGAGAAATTACTCATTTTAAAAATATTTTTATCACTATTTTTTTAATAATTATTATAATTTTATTTTTCAACAAAGTGTCATTAATTTTTATTTTTTTTACTATATAAAGTTTTTAAAGAAAAAATCAATTTAAATATATAAAATTACATATTCAAACTTATAATTACTAAAAACATAAACGAATATTAAAAGTCACAAAGGTAGAATTGAATTTAAACATATAATATATAATGAGAATAATTTATATATTATATGTTTCATTGAATATATAGCATTATTAATCTATGTTATTAGTCCTTGCTAAGGTAGGATTTTTAGTAATCAATTTTCCTATTGACCATTATTAGTTTAGCATTAATCAATACAACTTATCATGTTTAACTTTGAAAAACGAATATTTATTTTTCAATATTATTGAAAGAGATATTTTTTAAACATTTGCTTCGACCATAAAATTAAAGGTTTTATTGTAGCTTTTGGGCCCTGTGGATAACTACCTCAGATTTTGGCATAATTTTTTGATGCAGTTACAATATTTATGCCATGGATTTTATATAGTTTTGAAGTGATTTCATTGTTAAAAGTTGTAGGAAAACCAACCAAAATTAAAATCTTTGAAAATTTATAAAGTATTTCCATAAAAATGGATATTAATAAGATGTAAACAAATGTGCTTACCAAGATTTACTCTAAGCCATTATTTGTATGTTCTTTAGCACTTTAATAAGTAGGATTAAAAATGTATATGTGCAAATTTAATAGTGTTTACTATACATAAAAATTTATTCAACTATTTGCCCTATACTTGGCAATTAATTTTTCCATTTCATATATCAATTGGCAATTTTGATGAAAGCATATTTTTCACTTAAGTGTTAGGCACTAGGTTTCCGTAATGATCTGAAGCATTTCTCTTCATGAAAAGAGAAACTGATTTTTCCCTGTCGAGTTCTACTGCCTATCCCATAACTCATCTAACTACATGGGAATAATTGCAAGTTAGAGTATGGTTCTCCTTATGTATTAGGTCATAAACATGCATGTTGAGTATTGCTTTTAGGTTTGGTGATTGTTTCCCATTACAAAAGTTGTTGGTATATCAAACTTAAGGGTAGAGCATATAACACATATAGAGAGTGGAATATTATATTTTTTTTTGTAGAGAGTAAATGAATAATTACAAATATATACTTGACATTCACAATCTCAATATAGAGAGTGGAAGATTAGATTTTTTTTGCAATATTTCATGAAGAATTGCAAATATATAGTTTGGATTCACATTTTTGATATTATTTATCTTAAATATGCCTCAACTTCTAAGTTATCCGATGATAATGTAAAAAATATGAGAATGGAAACCAAATCAAATATATATTAATCAATCTCAATCAATGATTTAAAATGTGTACAAGAAACAGTTGAATTAGTTCTCAAGTCTTCTTAGACTCCAATAACTACCCAATCTGACGCAAGGTTAATCCCAAGGATTAGCTATCCAACATCCCCCCTTCAATCCGAAGGGATGTACCAAAGTCCAAGAATGAGAGCTCAAAATGCACAAATGAATCTCAACCAAGAGCTGAATGTCTCTCAACAAATGGTTTTTAAGGATGACCACAAACCAATATGGCAGAACTCAAGATCTCAACCAACACCAACTCTGGAACCTTCATAGCGGTTCTCAGATCAATAAAAAATGTGGTTTTAAGGTGACCACAAACTCTAGAACTATCATAACAGTTCTTCGAACAATTTCAAACATGGAAGTGCTCAGTCACCTCGATCAATTCAACTTTGACTCAAGCTCGCTTATCTTGAACTTGAACATGTAGAAGACCATCAAATATCCTCCCCTTACTGAATACATGGTCGGAATTACTTTTCATCACTACAATATGGGTCATCACTTTCAAACATTTTCTTTGGTATGACCTGTAAATCTTCTTCGTTTTTTTCGTCCAATCCCAAGAAGCAATCTATTCAAAATTCACCTTCTCTCTTCCAGTAGTCATCTTTCTAGAACATCTATTTGTATGATTATTTTGCCTTCCACAATGCTCACATGGATGAAGATCAAAACATCGATCCTTCACATGTCCAACTCTGTTATCCTATTAACATCTATCAACTTGTTCTAGAAAAACACCATCCATAAATTCAACACTTCAAAATTGTATAGGTTAAGAAAAATCTGGAATGTGAAAAGATACATCCATAATATCCTTGTTGTAACCCAATGCAGTTATGTGTTTATTGTTTGTAATATCTTCCCATGGTCTTATGAAAGTTTTCTTCTAATAAGAACTTTCGGCCATATCTAAATTTTCTTTTGAAACCATTGTATTACTCTGATCATTTTTTGGCTGATGATCAGGCTCAAACAAACTGTTACTCTGAGAAGAACATGTTCATAATTCTTCTTTTGTAGTTCTTCTCGCTGGAACTGGGACTCTAGCTCCAAGAATTAAATTTTTCTTTTCACATTTTCCAAATACATTTGGAAGTCAAAGAGCGTGCCCTTGTTGACTTGGACATGGTTATGAACACTGGATGACGCTAAACTTCATAATAACTACAACAAATTACCGACTTTGGCCATTTTCTCTAGCAATCAACTTTGAAAAAGGGGTGTCGGCTACCACCGAAAATGCACCCAATACAAACAAATTTACAATGATTTAAATGGGTGTCGGGTTTAATTGATCATGCAGCCATCTACAATACAAATTCAAATAAAAGATGAATAACACCTTGTACAATATTCAAAATGTTGAAGGAGGAAAGTGAGAATAAACACCCTTATACAAAACTTTTTTTCCACTGTTATCAATCTCTTTAACCAATTGGCCCAATAAAATATGCGGTCAAAAATTATTTATTTCTCAAAAATAACTCTCTGTCCAAAATCTCATGTATAGATAAAGCAACAATCAATCTCCACTGAGTAACAAAATTATTTTGTTTATTGGTCATACTCAATGACAATCAATCTCCACTGGGTAACAAAATTATCTAGCAGAATTATCTTATTTATTGGTCATATTCAATATTTTGTCACACTTATTGAATAATTGAATTATTTATGCACTTTCACCTTTAACCATCTCCATAATTACTTCATTCTTTCAATCAACTTTCCTCCCAAAATTAAGTCATAAAACTTGTCCTTTCAAAATGTATCCCTAAATTAAGTCACAAAACTTGGCATTCCAAAATTTATCAAGCACAAGGATTTGAATATGTAGCCTTGCAATTTTTAAAATACCAAATTAGCTCTCCTCACCACAAAGCCATTTGATTTCTTGGCTTTATACTCATAAATTGTATAATTTAAACTTCTCCAAATCAAAAACCAAAGCTTCAAGAAAACCAACCATACAGCTCAAAAATTATTGACTTCCTCCATCAAAATTTTACACTCACCTCATTATGATTCACACATGAATCCAGTTGTTTCTAAACAACAGTGCGACTTCCTGCTTATTTTTTCTAATACATCAAGGTTGTTCCGGAGGCTCTCTGGACTCCACACCTGCCCTTATAAGCACAAAAAAAACGTCCTGCTTCATTTCTTCTGATACATCAAGATTGTTCTAGAGGTTCTCCCGACTCCACACCTTCCCTTATAAGCATAAAAAAACAGCCACAACACAAACCCAAATAAACTCAGCCACAACACACACCCAAATAAACTCTTCGTATGGCAGCCAAAGTTTAACCCATTCACTCACAGTTCAAAATTGCAAAACAAGTCGTAAATTAATCTTCCTTTAAGCATTTTCTACACAAATCTAATCTCAAAGCTTTATTTAAAAAATAAAATAAAACTTCAAACCAATGCTTGGACATTCTGATTGGTTCTAAAGTACAAATATTGGGTTTTATCTTCTACGCTTTTTTATCTCCTCTTTTTCCGGTAGCAACTCAATCCTACCAACATAAAACTGATGCAAAAACTAATAATCACCGAGCATATTGGGTTAAACTGATGCAAAAACTAATAATCACCGAGCATATTGGGTTTTATCTTCTACGCTTTTTGATCCCCTCTGTTTCCGGTAGCAACTCAATCCTCCCAACATAAAACTGATGCAAAAACTAATAATCACCTAGCATTTCGAGACGAAAGTCCGAAAAAAAAAAATTCGAAACCCAAGACGTTTCTAGAGAGCGTAACACAGGTCGTGCCATTGCGCTTTCACTGACTGTGCCACTTCGCAAATCGAGAGTATTGGTCGAACTCTGAAATATGCATCCTTAGAGATACAAAAAACATTTTCATAAATAACACTTGCCAAACCCCAAAATTATATATTCTTTACATTCAACTCGAATGCACATTTAATTTAGATTATGAGGTATTCAATTTATTTTTACATTAACCGAGGAGTTTCACTTAACAATATCTAGCTATCTCAGGGTCTATTCCTCGACGTTATCAAACAAGAAATCGAAGACCGTGGGACATATGATATGTTAATGAACCACCTTTTATCATCATTACTTTACAGCCTTGTAACCAACACTTCCATCACAGATAACTCATGCACTTCCATCACAGATAACTCATGCGGCATAAATCGCACCATCAGTGTTGCTTGTGTGAGTTTCAGATTATAGTGGCAGGTAAAAAATGAAAAAACTAGTTTTGAATTTAAACTTGAAATACTTAATGATCAAGATTAAATCCTATAGGAACACATTGATTGACAGCATACCACAAAAACTTGGACATCATTACCAGTCGCAACACTGTTTCCTTGGCGATCATTCTTCCACTTTCCACTGGACAAAACCACTATTGATGAACCTAAACTCGTTTTGTAAATTGTTCCGTTCAATTCTCACTTACAATGGTCGTAGAAAGCTTCATCCTATAGTTTTCTTCCTAAAACAGATTAGCAACGATTTTCTTCCCATCACCAGCTTCATTATCAAATACTGGTGAATGCCTTCTCTGCACCAGCGATGCAATGTAAATATCTTTGGACTATTGATGAACCTAAACTCGTTTTGTAAATTGTTCCGTTCAATTCTCACTTACAATGGTCGTAGAAAGCTTCATCCTATAGTTTTCTTCCTAAAACAGATTAGCAACGATTTTCTTCCCATCACCAGCTTCATTATCAAATACTGGTGAATGCCTTCTCTGCACCAGCGATGCAATGTAAATATCTTTGGACTGAGATGAAAACTGGATCTCCTGCCCAATTTTTGAAGAAGGCCATAAAACTTATGGCACAATTTAAACAACAGGGGGATGAACTACCCGTTCTAATACTACTGTAAAATATTGGAAAACAAATCAAATGTATATTAATCAAGCTCTATCATTTTTTTTCCACGTGAAAAAAGCCAATATCTTAAATGTATATTAATCAAGCTCTATCATTTTTTTTCCACGTGAAAAAAGCCAATATCTTAATGTACAATGTGTAGGAAACACTTGAATTAGTTCCCAGGTCTTCTTGAAATTTGTGCCACAATTTAAACAACAAGGCGGACGAATTACCAGTTCTAATACTACTGTAAAATATTGGAAACCAAATCAAATGTATATTAATCAATCTCTATCATTCTTTTTTTCACAGGAAAAAAGCCAATATCATAACGTACAATGTGTATATATTAATAGATAGATGAAACAATTGAATTAGTTACTGGGTCTTATTGGACTCCAATAACTACCCAAATTGACCCAAAGTTAATCTTGAAAATTAGCTATCAACCAATAAAATGTATAATGCATCAACATGCATTCAAATACACTTGGAATATGGAAGGAGTAGTAGGTGAAAGCCTAAAAGCCTATTGTCCATTCTGTACATGAGAAGTGGGGAATTTTCTTTTGTCAAATTTAACATATGGAAAGGGCTCCGCATATGGTTTGCTATCTATAAATTTCTTTCCCATTGATAATTTGTATTGGAATAAAAATATTCTTATATTAAAAAATATTTTATTTGTTAGTAGGAAACAATTTACTTTTTCAGTAGGAAATCATTTTACCTATTAATTAAGAATAGATTAATAGTATTATTTTGAGATAGTTCTTTATCAATAACAAAATTTTAAACTCATAGATTATTTATTATTGTAATTTTTTTAATATTATTATATGTTTTTCGCTGATAAAAAACATTTGCATTGAATTTCTTTGTATAGAGATCGCTAACTAGTTTTATAGAATGCAGATTATTGACCTAATGAGAAGTCTCCCATTTCATTAATAGGGAAATTTTTTGTTAAGCAATGACATGGATTTTGCAGATTACCCTAGTCCTCAAACTCTTAAAATTGAAAAAATTCCATAGATTGTTAATTATTTTCCAGTTGCTTCCATAAATGTTGTCACGCGATTGTCATTCATATTTTGAGATTTGGCAAGATTTGGCAACTTGTTAAGTTGTTGTTACCATAATTGAGTAAAGTTTTACAAAACAATTTTATGTATTTATTTTAATTAATGCTATATTTATTTTCGTCTTGGTAATATTAAATGGTTGTTATATAAAGATTTTTGGATCTAGAATATTATGGAAAGGAATTTTTTAATTGATATTAATATGATAATGTATATTGAATAATATTTATAACTTTTCCATTTTAACACATTATTATGATATTGGATAAATATATTTGTTTTAATATTTATTAGTAATTTGTAAATATTTTATAGTTAATTAATAATTAATATTACTAATTGTGATTTATTATTTTGATATCAATTAATATATATAATTCTATTATTAATACATATAACTTTTTATTTAATAATAATAATAATAATAATAATAAAAGTGGTTATATATATGTGTGTATGTATGAATGAAATAGTTTTTTTCAATAGTCTTTTTTCGCTAGAATTAGATGATGTAATTTCAAGCAAGATTGTGATATTTTTGTTGTATAAAATATTTTTCTTAAGTGCATAAATAGATTCAACACCATAAAACACTGGAGACACTCAAATTCTACAAATTAAATAACTTAAACTCAAAATTTTAAAAACCTCACCCAAAATTTCTTTAGAATCAATAACAAAAAATCCTCTAAAACAACTATTTCATCTAAAAGTTAGACCTCACATACACATATATATAATTATAATTTTATTACATAAAAAAATAACATATATCTTCCAATCATTAACATATATTTGAATATTTTTATATTCATAATTATTTGATAAAAACATCAACTTGTATTCAATATATTATATTAAATTTTATATAAATAATAATTATAAAAAGGTAACACTCTTAATAAATAGTTTTGTTTTCCCAACCCTAAAAAAAAATATTTTATTTTATTTATATATATATATATATATATATATATATATATATATATATATAATTATATAATTATATATGAAATTATGATTCTTTCCATTATAACACGTAGATTATTGCGAAAATCTTTACATCATTTATTCAGTAATGCTTACATATTTTTGTCATTTGTTAGTAGTTACTTAAATTATATGCTTTAGTTATAGATTTCTCTTTTAGTAAAAATAAATAAATATTTATTATATTTGTTGATTAATAATTTTATAGTTGTTAAATATTATAAATGATGAAATGAACGTTAAATTAACTATTTTATATTTTTCAAATTATTTAATAAAATTAACATTTTTTCATACTTTATTTTATCTTCTATATATATTAAGATTAATTTTTAATAAATATAAATCATAATTATTATTTTTCCATTTTTTTATTATAAAAAAGAAATACATGTCAAATTATCATTTGCTATTGGTATTGGTATGTTAGTAGTGAAATCAAACAAGTATTAAAAATTTAATTTAATGACATCAACTTGTGCTTTAAAAAATTTATTACTTTCTGTAATACAAATTTTTTATGCTTGCTAGGCATTCTAGATATATACATATGCTAACTACACTCACTATAAGTAGAAGTAGCAGATTTATTGTTGTGTATAAAACCAAAATACTAAAAACTAAGCATAAATTTGTAATTCATCTCATTTAGAGGGAGAATCCACCTGGATTGTTAGAGGTGGGTTTTTTTCCTCATCTGACAAGGTGAAAGCGATATTTGCTAACCTCCTAGAAAGAACGGAAATTTTATTATCCAACTTTTGAACTCTCTCTGTGATGTTAGTCATGTATACTAATATCTCTTGTTGTGTTTCTAAACATTCAATTGGAACATGAACCATGAGCACTTTCATGGGACAATGCATATCGATATTGTATATGTACTTTGTTTGTCTAGACCGAGTGTTCCTTAGATCAGGAACCTAACTCCTATTTTCCATCTCTAGATGTTGGTTAAAGATAAACTTGAAATTGTAGCGAACATCATCCTTGGTATAAAAAATGGCACAACATAATATATGTTGGAACAAATGGAGTTTACCTATCGATGGAGTGGCAAGCCTCTACCTTCGCTCTAGGATAAGGGGAGGTCATGCCTCTTTTGCCAACCCTTTTCCCTAAGGGGACATGTCAATGCACCATGTTGATAGATGATTGAGGTGCCACCCAAGGGAATAGTAGCAAGGACCAACTAAGTAGTAAAAATTTCAGAGAAACCTCCCTGGCCCCAAGAAAGAGAAAACTAGTGAAGTAACACCTAAGAGACCAAATGAACTAGAGATGAAGATAAACCTTTGTGAGGGACTCCTATAGGTTGTTGAAAAAAGGTTGAATAGGGGAAAAACCACTATTATATCAAATAGAATAAAAAACCCCAAGCACTAGAAAATTATGAAGAGGAATGCTAAAAAGACAAGGCGAGTGACATACCCATTCAAGGTTGCAAAGGTTAGTCTCTCAATGGCAGAGACTAGTAATTGGGAAGATAAATGACCATAATTAAGTAGAAGGAACCAAAGATTTCAACACTAGACACCTACTCTACTTCGAAGAGTCTCACATGCAAAGTGATGAGATATTTTCTAAAGACTAATGTTGGAGCAAAGAGAAGTAAATATATTTTTCACATGACCCTAATTGCACTTGACAACACTTGAACATGCCCCAAAGGTCACATGACCTAAATTGCACATGACCCTTCGGCCCATCGGCCTTTGACCTTCGACCTAGATCCTTTGGCCTTCAACCTTCGGCCCTTGATCCCTGACCTTTGGTTTGCAACCATTGGTCTTCCATTTTTTTCTTGATGTCTCTTTCTTCAACATTTTCATTAGTCCTTCGGCCTTGATCCTTGAGCCCATTTGGGCTTCTTGAGCCTTCAGCCTTCCTTTTGGGCCTCCATTGGGGCCCCCTTTTATTTTCTTTCGAAAATAATTTCGAGTTCATGAGGGGGTATGTTACTTTCATGCTCTAGCCCTATTCTTCTTGAAAAGTAATCTTTAGAGGAAAAACCATAGAATAGAGGTATTTTTGCATGTCCCATAGTTGTATAATCTATAGCACCTAAAGAAAGCATAGAGTGAACCATTCATCCAAAAAACCAACAATTAAATCACTTCTAAATGAAAAGAGCACCAAATTATGGGCAATAAAGTGCAAAGAAACTAAATAAAACAAGACATACCAAAATGAGTTATCAAAAAGGCACTTATGTAAGCTCGGTGAGATAATGAATGAAGGAACCTCCTTGTAGATGTTATTATGGCTACCTCTCATCCCATCTATAGGCATAATGTAAATTGCAACTGACATGAAGTGATGCACCTGGATAGGTTGTCCGGTAGGGATAAATAATGACCCAAATTGAGATTTAAACTAGACTTTCCACATCCCAACCATCGAACATCTAATAAAACCATGTTGTCACCATCAGGATTCTCAAAACTTTGACCACATTTTGTTCTAGATGCCCATTGTGAGGAATTTGGAATGCCTTTGCCCCTTTGCACCCATTATGGAGAACTCAAATATGTTTTCATAAAATAAATTAAAAAAAAAATCATATTAAATAACTTGTATTTTAATATATATATCTATCTATATATATATATATATATATATATATATATAATATATATATATATATAATAAAAAATTGTATACGACACTATTTTAAAGAAAGAAAGGTATATGTAAGGAATCTATATATTTCTCCTAAGAATAATTGAAATAATTATCTAAATAAGAATTTCGATTTAACACTTTGATATCTCTAATTATGATGCTTTTTTGGGTAAAATTTGTAAATGTATCTCATTACATCATAATTAACAAAATTCATTTGGATAACTAATTTCATTATCAAAAACTCATTTTCAAAGAAGATTCGAAATAGTATATAATGTAAATGATTTCAAACCATGCCAAATAATACATAAGGATTTCCTAATCATGAATCTAAAATTTCCGACAAAAAAATGTTCAATAACGTAAATATCTATGGAATATCCCAACAAAATAACCCATTAATGTAAATAACCATGGAAAATGTCAACAAGCTAATTGAGATTGAACCTAAGCCGAACAAGATTTTGCAAAAGATCAACCCCATCAAATATGCTTTAGTATTTCTAAACTTGAATAGAATGGCATAATCCATTAGTAAAAGAGATGTTGGTCGACCCACCTTTGTAGCAAAAAACCTCGTAAATCACCAACCAAGAAATCATCTATATTTTATAGGAGACTCTAATCTACCACACAGTATTTAGTTGATAAATCCAGTGATTGCCTTCATCCTAAAAGAAAGCTTCATAACATTGAAAATTGCTTCTAATTAACAACATCAATGCAAAATAGAGTTTATGAGGATTATTAAGCACCTTCCTTATTGAAAATTAGCATATTAACTTTCTTTTAATCCAATTATTTATCTTATGGTCATAAATGAAAAATGCTCATGCATTGTCATCGTCTTCTTTACATCAATGATGAAATTTAAAATGTTAATTATGTTGCATCTCTACATCCATGTTTTTCTTTTCATGTTTATTTTATAACATTATGAAATTGCTTTGCAGATTATTAAATAAAAAATGTCATCATGTTAAAATGGAAAATGACATCAAATAAAAAGTGGAAATGACATTTTAAAAGGAGGAAATTGACACCAATGATGTATATAATCCACATTTACTAATGTAGTTGTGCTAGTACAAACTCAAATGGAACTAAAAACTCCATTTTGAACCTCCTAACCCCAAATAATGGCTTAATCCATAAGTCGCCTTGTCCTCTCTCTCTCTCTCTCTCTCGATATATATATCATAATATATATAATTATTAAAAAACTTCAATTTAAATGAAATGTGTTTTATTGTTTGAATTTTAGCTGGAGAAAATAGTAAGTAACTTGCTTGGAAAACTTATTCTATCATCAAAAAATCCATATAAGTCCGAACAAAGAAATTTTCATGTGAACCTTCTCTAGCTAGTAAACAAAAATTAAAGGATCCATTTTCAAGAATCAATTTATATTTGACAAGTAGAAATTCCATCCATTATATTTCCAGGTACTAATAAATTTATGGAACCTACTCATGAATTTATTTTCCCTAGTTTATTCTTGAATGAGTGTTGTGGTCCCCAATTAGATCCATAACAACTTAAACATTCAAAAAAGGTGAAGTGCACCACTCATGCCTAACCCTCAAACCTTGGAAGGATCAGATAATGATGGGGAGAAATGTATAAGTATCAGAAAAAAAAAAATATTGGAAACAATGTAACACAACTCACAGGTGAGACGTTTCCCACATTATCCTTCCTCTATTGATAAAAAATTTCATATATTTATAGGATTATAATATGGTTCAGTAGTTTGAAAAAACTCCTGAAAAATGTGATTTGGAAACTAATTATGACTACAATCCTAACAACGCTCTAAGAATGTTTAATAATGAATTTCTCCATTATTTATCTAACACTTCCTCTTCATGGATAAATGAGTTCTCTACAAAACCTAACTGATTTCCACATATTTCAAAAATTTCCTATTCAAGAGGCTTTGTGAATATTTCATCCATATTTTCTTTTGTATTACAATAAATTATATCAATCTCCTTTGGATTTCAGGTCTCAACATGCTTCGATCCAGAAATATAGAAATTATTATTAGCTATTTTGATGTAGTTTTGATTATCACATTTTATAATCATTGTAATTTTTTGTTCTTCTCCCGCATATTAAATAATTTTCCTCAGCCAAGCTTCCTAACAAGTAGCACTAATAAGGAATTTTACTAAGCTTTGATTGATGACAAAGAAACATTTGGTTTTTCCTTATTACTTTATGACATCATCTCAAGTCCAAAGCTAAATGCATATCCGATGGTTTATTTTCTGTCATCAACATTTCCATCGCAATCTAAATTAGAATAACTTTCCAACTCAACATTAAACTCATTAGTATATTTAATACAAAAATTGATATTCCCTTTTAGATATTGAAGGACTATATTTTTTTCTTTCCAGTGGATTTCATGAGGCTTGGCCATGAATTGATTAAGGATGCTCATTAAATATGTTATATTTGTCATGGTTGTAGTGAGATAGTTTAAACTTCCCACCAGCTAAGGATACAAAGTACCATCTAGCTCTTTTATTTGATCATCTCTAGCGAGTTTAGCATTATGCTCTAAAGGAATATACATTTATTTAAATTCATTCCTAGTAAACCTTTTAAATCCCTTGTATATTTACTTTGTGTAACGAGTGTCTTACCAAATTTTATCGATACTTCAAGTCTTAGAAAATAATGCAACTCACCAAGGTCCTTCATCTCAAATACATGTGACAAATTTCTTTTAATTTCTTCAATAAAATTAGATGAATTATATGTTATAATAAGATCATCAACATACAAAGAAATCAAGTCAAAATTCCCCTTCTAATTTGACTTGATATATATAGATTATGATCACTCTTAATTTTTATAAATCCTTTATAAAAGAAGAACGAGTCAATATTTAGATACCAATATATTTGTGTTTGTTTTAGTCCATATAAAGCTCTCTTTAATATGCAAACAAGATGCTCTTGAACCTTATTTACAAGTCCTCGTAGTTTTACAAGATAAACTTCTTCCAATAATTCCCCATTCAAGAAAGAAACTTAACATCCAACTAATGTAGTTTACATTTATGTTTTTTAGCTAATGAAATCATTAATATTATAGTGTTAAACTTAGCTACAAGAGAAAAAGTGTTGTCATAATCAATGTCCTCTTCTTGTGAATAACCTTTTTCAACCAATCTAGCATTATATTTATCTTTACAACCATTATCATTAAATTTGGGTTTGGACAACCATTTGGATCTTATGGAAACTTTAATTTTAGACAATTTTATTAATTCCCATGTTTCTTTTTTCATTATGGAATCATACTCTTCCTTCATGGAATCCTTTCATTCTTTATCCTCTGTAACTTGCTCAAAATTAAAAGGTTTAATAACATTATCTACTTTAGTTAATAATGCATAATATTTATACCTTATAGGTATTTTAGTTTTGCATGATAAAAAAAATAACCAACAAAAATGGACCTTTTTCTCCTATATTCGTTAGGAACATGGGAAAATTGTTTTCTTCCAAATATCCTTAAATGAATTAATATTGGATTATGGCCATAAAGAACCTCAAAAGGAGTTTTGTGGTCTTGAATTTTAGCTGGAATTCTATTTTTCAAATAAACAAAAAACTAACAGAGTCAATGCAAAACCCATTAGTAATATTCAGAACCTTTATCATGCTTTGTGCATGTTCCACTAATCTTTTTGTCTCTCTCTTAGCTACTTCGTTTTATTGAGGAGTATGTGGCACCATTTACTATTTCACAATTCCATTGTTTTTTCAAAATATGATGAATTCTTATGATGTGTACTCCCTTAGTTGATTTTATCTAATATTTTGATGTACCCTTCTATTTTATTTCAACCAACTATTTAAATTATTTAAAATACGCAACAATAAATATGAGGAAATAAGATGTTGCACCAAGTGACTTTGTCTACATCAGACCACACACATATGTATGCACAGGTTCAAGAATATATCTTAATTCTGTTATCTTCATGAGTAGGAAATTCTTACTTATGTTTCTTACCTAGTGCACACCCTTCACATGTAGTATGTTCAATACGAAGCAATGGAAGTCCCTCCACCATTCCTTGTTTTTTAAGTAGTAAAAAGTCATAAAAATTAAGATGACCATACCGTTGATGCCATAAGACTTCTGTTGTCATGGTTGTAGATTCCAATGCTTGATGAATCTTCCTCATCACACCAAGCTTATACAATACTCCATATTTGAATCTCATCACAATAATATTTTAATGATCTTGTATATCTTGCACAAAAAAATGTGAATTTACAAAATCTACCTTCGAATATTGATCTGTTACCCTGGACATTAAGATAAAAAAAATTATACTAGGGACATACATTATATTTTGAATTTTTTCACATAAACATTTGGTAATGTCCTAAATACATCACCATATTCTTTATCTTGATGTGATCAATCATCCCGAAGATATATATTAGCACCATTATTTTTTCATGATAATTTTCAAACCCACACTTGTTACAAGGCATATGAATGGAGGCACTAGAACCAATAGACCATGCATTTTAGTCATTTGTTTTAGTGAAAAAGGAAGCATGTAAAATAAATAATATGATATTTTTTAGCTAATCATTCATTATTTCTCCTCTATTAGCAAAGTGACATGTATGCCTTATGTTTCTATGTTTGGAGTCATGATACTAATTTTTCAAACAATATCTGGAATAGTTTCCAAACTTACCATAGTAAGAACATACATCATTCCTCTTAACATTAGAATCAATATTTTGTAGTTCCATACCTTGATGTGGCTTTACATATGGTTCCTTACCTCCCTTATTTCTTTCCCATTGATTTCCTCTAGTAGGTTGTTTTCCCTTTTCCAACAATTGCAATTCTGAATTCTAGGACTTGCAACTAAGATTTTTCTTTGATAAGAATAGCCATGCATTCATCAAGTGTAACAATAATTTCTTGAGGTGTAATCCCTTTGAATAAATATCCAATATTATTCTAACATACTATTCAACATTATAATTACTAGATTTGTGTTTAAGATATTTTCACCAATATTTGCCACTTTCTTTTAAGTATTTAATTCTAGAAATAAAATTATTTACATTCTCTTTCTCCTTCATTTTAATTGAAAGAAATTTATTTTTTAAGATTTATTTTTATTTTGTATTAGTTTCTTCAAACAAACCTTTAATGGTATCTCTCTTCTTTTGGAAATATTATAGTCTCCGATATGCGTAATAATATTGTCCTTTAAGGGCATTATAGAAATCACTTTTTCTTCTCTCTCACGACACTCCCAATCTTGAAGTGAGTTTCTAGGGGCTTTAGGTTTAGCTTCATGTATAGATACAATAGGCCAAACATTTTCGCCTACCATGAAGGTTTGAATCTTGACTTTCCAATTCAGATAATTGTACCCATCTACCTTGTTTGATTCATTTAGATTTGAATCAACTATGGAATTTTCCATTGATTAACATATTGTAGTCCTGAAACTTTAAATAAATCAATGAAATTGAATTGAAAATACTTTTCACTTTATCTCATTGTTTATTTTTTCTTTATGCGGGCTTAACCCTACATAGTAGTCCACATTTCTCGAACTCCAGTGGAGGCTCACTCATTCAACTTAAAGTTTTAATTATGTTTTAGGCTACCTCATCTCCACATGGACTCAACATGTTTTGCAGAAACTCCATATTTCAATACCTCAACTACTGTTTCTTCCAAATCAAACTCAAATTCAAGCACTAAGTGATTCAAGAGAAAAAATATACTCAGTTCATAATCTATTCTATAGTTGATTTCTTCAAAATAATAGTGCAACCCAATTAACAAATAGACTGGGATCAAGTTTCCCACAACTTTGAAAACAAAGTTTTTGGCATTTTCCTCAAACAACTTCTTAGCTCTGCACACCTTTTTGACTCCACACTATATACTCGACTAGCAGCAACCTTCTCTAATATTGGCTCCACTTCACCTTGCAATAGGATAAAATCCTCTCACACAAAAGCATGCACTAATCCATACACTCTTTTGCTCAAGCATTTATGCACATCAACTTCACACCTTGCAATAACTTACATAGCTAGAACATTCCACTCAACATTCCAAGCAAACAACCTCTACAAGTAACAACTAGACAATAATTTCTTTCATGCACTAATTCGCAACAACTATTTATACCTTCAACAATGTTCAAACTCAATATAATTCAAAAACACAATAGGACTTAGAGTACAACTTCACATTTCTCAATGTCATGATTTAACATACCAATGTAAGCACAACTGCTTCATGTAGTATCATTCATCACCATGTTAATAGGCTCAATGTAGCACACCACACCTTCAAGATTTAATACGAAGAAAGCATAGAAAACAATATTAAAAAATAGTAATACATTGCACACATTAAGACACTTCCCACACTTTCTCACTTCTATTGATAATTAATCACCTATATTTATAGGAGTAAAATGTGGTTCAACAAATTGGACAAAGTCCTAAAAAATAAAATCTAGAAACCAATTATGACATAAATCATAACGACACTTTAGAAAAGTATAATAATGAATTTCTCCATTACTTCTCTAGTAGTTTGATAACTTGTTCTAATTCACAATACTTGGACCTCAATTCAGCTTATTATCCCTAGGGATTGAAACAATGGAAATGCATTTTGTTTTGCATTAGTGACACATTTCAATTTTTAATTGATGAAAGTACAATCTTGTTTAAATTTCAAGAACCAAATGAAAAACCTATCATTAGCATATAGATTCTTGGAAACCATAAGATTCACTAATTTCCTTAGAAAATAATTTTATCCTATCGTGATATTAATATAGTACTCGGAGATCCATGTCACTAGTGATAATTATCATAGTTCAAAAAGGCACCCCCTAGGTTCAAGAAGATGAGCACATCCTCTGCTAAGTTAGAGGATCAAATTGTTATTAGTGAAACATCAGAGAAAATGATTCTTTTCAGTAACAACGCCCCTTCCCAGTTGTGGGAACAAAACCAGAAGACCTAGCAATGCTACTACCTAGTTGTGGAGACCAAGACAATCATGTCAACAATTGCATCTCTACGCTAGAGCTCTAAAACTATGTGAAATTTCGATTGTAAAATCTTAGATTTGGTCCAATTTAATGACTTTGGGGAAAATAATAATTGTAGATTAAAATAATGATTTATTTTCTCTAACTTAATCATTTCCTATGATATGGTCAGGAAAGTCTCTAGGTTCATTGAAGGCCAATCATGGACAAAATCTATATAAATGAATCTCTTCACTAGTCACAAGGAGAATAAATGAACTAATGTTGGAATACTTCTAGAGCTATGACCACGATAAACATATGGATACACAATAGTGAGCATAAAGGTTAGGAAACAGATCAAGGGCATACGTTTGGAGAATTTAATTATGTACTCTAGCTCAATTCAAGAGCTATAGTAATAAAGGTTTTCCCCATATTTATTTTTCATATTCTATGGTATTTTATGTCATTGATGCATTATGTTTTGCACTAACATTTTTTAAGTTAGAATATTGGATTGGTTTCCTTATCTCTATGTAGGTTATTGAGGATATCCAAGAGAAAATATCTTAAAGAGATCTTCCTAGAGCTAGCATCATCAAATAGAGTTAGGAATCTAGCATTGATAGGTATGTTCTTTACTTTTCTTCTTGTGATATAAAGTGCTTAGGATGTTTTGATTTTCTTAGCTCCACTTCTTCACTTACGCACACCATTTGGGTAACCCTGGGCAATGCTTGCTAGGTTTAAAGTAACATGTTTTTGTAGATGAAAATTCTCGGTAAACATAAATGGTGACCATACTAGGTACATCCCACTAAGCGAATCATTTTAGCCTATTGTAATTCATTTTTTTTGCGGAGTTTTAGGTTCCATTGTGTTTTATAGTGGTCAATAGTCACCTAAAAAGCTTGGTTTCAAAACAAAAATCCAAAAACATCCTGGATCTATTTTTTCTTCCTTTTTTGCATGTCTATAGTTTAGGCTAGGTTGTTGATAGCCTTCTATTTTGGTCTATATAACTGCCAAACAACATTTATAGACTTCTATTTTGATTAAGTCTTATATGACAGAACATCGAAGGCTCTTTTCCTTGGAAATTGATGGGTTAAGCTCATATCTATTAGCGGATTTTCCCATCTTTGTGAACCCTATAGGGGTGTGTCTAGAAGAAAAATTTTTGGGCTTTGACCATTGGATTTTCACTGATTTTTCATGCAATCTTGTGAACTTAGATATATAATTAGGGTTTAAATATTCTTCTTCGGTTTTATTTTTTTCAGACACATTGGTGTTAAGATAACTCTCTAGAATTGTTATAATGATATCCCTACACTGATTTGTCGACTTGTAACTTGATTAATTTATTGAAAACTCTTTTTCATATCTTAGTGCATTCTTGTGGGTGGCTCTAGGGTTTTTTGTCTTGGGTAAAATTTTCTTTGTTCCTTTTCCTACTTTTGTTGCACTGTTGTAGTTGGTTTTCAATTTCGATTAATAGGATTAGATTGTTGAATGAGAGATGAGTGAGGACTATGTGCATGGTTTCATATTAAAAAGAAAATATATCTTCCTTAATTTAGGTAGGATTCATCAAAATTGAAAATTTTCATTTGCATCTACTTGCATGGTTTCTTTGAATCGATTGAGTCATAACATCATCGAAGTTTCATCCATCACCATATACTTAATAAAAAACCCTTAAAATTAATGCACTTAATAAAATAAATTAATACTTTTGTCTTTCCTAGGTAGCACACTAGCATTAGATGGGATAGGGTCTTGGGATCGTGGAGTTAGTTCAGGTTCCCTAAGACCAAAAAAAAAACATAGAATCTTGAGATAGAATGTATAAATCCACTTTAAGTGGCACAGTATGGGAAACCCTTCTAACACAAGGGTTAGACTCTAGGCTAACTTAGGGCCTTCATAGTGACCTCCCAACACTGTTTGGAACTGGTGGTGGTTATATCAGGGAACTGTGTCATACTCATGGGGGAATCGTCCGGTAGGCTTCAGGCTTGATACCCTACCCTTGCATGTAGTTCTAGCTGGAGATTTTCCCCCTAAGAGATGTTATTATTGGTGGTGATCTTAGTGGACTTTATTAAGGTGTTGTCACATGTTATGGAGAGGGGGCTGCTGCTTGTTTTACCTAGCAAAAATTTCAGTTAAACTCACTTAGTTCTCTTGGGGGGTGCACCATGGCTCATAAGAGCAGTTGGTCTCTAGTTGAATATTTAAGTAGGTCCCTATTACAATTGTTTGTTATGAATCCAAATCACAAAATAGGAGAAGAAATATATCAATGACTTCAAAATTAGCCTCTTTGAGGGGGAAACCTCCTTTACATTACACAAATGAACAATTCTTGGATGATACAAATGACAAGGCCTCCTTTCTATATATAGGAGTTTAAGGAGTCACAATATAATCAGAGCCTACATAACAATAATATTTTAAGGGCAGAATAATAACAATAGTGGGCTTGTATGGGGCACAATAATAACAATATGGGGACTACATGGGCACAACAATACAATAAGGGTGTTGCACTAATAACAATAAGGGGCTACACTAGCAATATAGGGACCTAACATGACCCTATCCTCTAAAAAAGTGTTGTCCTCAACACTCGAGTAGTTCTAGATGCCTCTATATAAAATTATCATCCTCCAATGTGGAATCTTTAGTGGGTAAGTTCTTCCACTTGATGAGATACTCTAAAATTGATCAATTTCGTAGTCTGTGGGTTCTTGATTATGTGACTGCTTCATGTTCCAATATCATTTTTCCTTCCTCGTCAAGTTCCAACAATATTGTTTGAACTGAAAGCTTGTCACCTATAACCTTATTTAACCATGAAACATGGAAACGTGGGTGCACTCGGGATGATGCGAGAAGCTCCAATTTGTATGCCATAGTACCGATATTTTGCAACACCTTCTAAGGACCATACTACTTTGGTGATAATTTCTTATCCTTCTTAGCTTTCTTGATGAATGTTTGTTTATATGGTTGTGGCCATAAAAATACCCAGTCACCTACATCAAACATTCTTTCATTGCAATGTTGATCTTCATGTTCTTTCATTTGATTTTGCACCAAAGTGAGGTTATCCTTTAAGAGCTAGAGAACTTGTTGTTGATGCTCGATGTGATCTTCCACTGCTTGAACCTTATAATTTTCTATTAAAGATATGTGATGGATGGTGGATGATATCCATAAAGCTCCAACGAATTACAAGATATGTTGAGATTCATTTCTTCTTTCTCTAAGGCTGGTTCTTGGTGTATATCCTCTTATTTTGGTATTTCTTAATCCTTTTCTTCCTCCTATTCACAATATATGTAAAATAATTTCTTCTCACCACACTTATGACCTTTAGTGCATTTTCTATCATAACTATAACAAAGCCCTTTTGCTATCTTTTCCTCCAACTATTGTGGTTTCAACCTTGTAGGTTTTTTAAGGTTAGTAGCAGCAACACTTCCGTCTTTATAGTTGTGAGTGGTAGAATTCCTTGTTGCCATAATTTCTCTTTCCAATTTTCTTTCCAACCTGAATGACTTTTCCAATGAATCAGCCTCCCAAAGACAAACCTCATATTGGATTTTATCCTTTAAAGTCCCTATGAAGACATCAATCCTATGCTCCTTTGGAATATCATTTACCCTTATATTCAATTTTTGGAAGTACTTATTGTGTTCCGCTATTAAACCCTTTTATTTAAGATTTATCAATTGGCTAAAGAAGGTATTGTTATTTGTGTCTTCATAATGTGTTATCATTTCCTCCGTAAAAATTGACCAGGTGACTAGTGGTTTATGAGAAAAAAGCCATATATACCATACAAACTGAATGGGTTCTAAATATAAATATGTGATAATTACCTTTTGTGACGGTTGAACATCATGTAGATCAAAATATTGCTCCATCTATAGTATCAAATTTACTGGATTCTTGCCATCAAACTTCCTCATATCTATATTTCTAATGTGGTTGTTCTTAAACCCCGCATTGGAGTTTCTAAAATTGTAATTGATATTCCTTTTGTCTTCATCATGCTTTTCATGGATTTCCTTGTCACCACTGGGACACCTTTCTTCTAACAACTCTTCCAAACCTTCATTCAATGCCTCTATCTCGAAATTCATCATTGCTTCCATGTCTTATTTTAAGTCATAATTAAAAACTCTTATATCCCTTTTTATACCATCTATATTAACATTCTTCATGGCTTCCAATTCATTTTTTATTACTTTTTGTGAGAGCGAAATTTGTTGCACTTGGTCTTGCAATTTTGATATATCATGTTGCATATCTTCCTCTTCTTCATGTGTCATAGTAGAGCTTATAGGTTTCTTACTAGGTGCTTCCATTTTCTTTCTTCGAGGTATCAATGAATAATAGTGATGCTTCACTATTCCCTTTAAATCACTTGAAACTAATTTTTCAAACAAAACTTGTGCAAATTTTAAAAGCTAGACACCTTGTTTTTTTTCTTTCTAGGATTTAGATATTGAATCTATTGTAACTCTGTAATATATTATCCCCAAGAACTATTTTCTTTTCCTATGGCATCCCTCCGAGTCCTCTTTCCAACCCCACAAATCGGATCGAGATTGGATTCTCCAAGAAATAGTTATTCCCAATCTCCCATGATGACTTGATTATAGACTAGTTCAATAGAGCAAACTTGTATGAAGTTCCAACTATCATTGTTTCAAACTTCAACCCTCAAAATGATACCCAACAGACTATAGTCTGTCCTATTTCTATAATTGTTTATGAACTTTGAATCTGATGTTCAGAGAGAATGTTATGATGATTTTACCAAGGTCACTTGTTTGATATTGAATTCTGGAGCCTGCGAAAACACTAACTTCCTCAGATCATATCTCTGAAAATATAGCAAGACAAGATCTTAAATTTATACATGACGTTCATTAAGACTTTGGCTCCAACATCTTTTAATTTAAGCTTCTGAAGCTTTTCATAGAAAACGTTATAGCGAAAATTCCACGATGACTTGTCTGAAGCAGTGAAGCCCTAAAATCCAAAGCTCTGATACCAAATGTTATGCAGCCAACTCAAAAAATAGAAGAAGAAATACATCAACAACTTCAAAATTAGCCTCTTTGAGGGGGAACTAGCTTTACATTACACAAATGAAAAATTATTGGATGATACAAATGATAGGGCCTTCTTTCTATATATAGTAGCCTAAGGGATCAAAATATAATCAGAGCCTACATAACAATAATATTGTAAGGGCACAATAATTACAATAGTGGGATTTATGGGAAAATAATAACAATATGGGAACTGGGCACAATAATACAATAAAGGGGTTACACTAATAACAATAAGGAGCTTCACGGATACGGGTGGAAATGGCGGAGGATGAGGTGGCTGCCAACTGGGTTGGCGTGTGGAGAGTGCACATGGCCTCCCACAGGGTAGCACAGAGTTCCAAATATGACATTAAACATAGCCATAAATTTGTGTTGAGTGATCAATGTCGCCACTCTGATAATCGACCTCAACCTCGGCTCAAAGTGATGATGGGCTCTTGGGATAATACCACTGCTACCCCTGTCATTCCTCTTCTGCAATCTCAGCCCTTGCAATGCCTCTACCCTCATGCAGTGATGGTGCCCAGTTCCCACACAACCACCAGAAGATGTTGTTATCTTTATTGCTGCATCAATTCTGGTTCGGGCATCCATTTCACCCACAGCCTGAATTTGCAAATTCGCATCCCCTCAGCCCTAGTAGCTCATCCCTCTACTAAATTGCCTACTAGCTCCGCTACAACGTTGCAACCCACTACGCCTAATTCGGGCCAAAACATGCCTCCACTTGAAGAAAGCATGGTGCATCATAGGATGCACATCCACAAAGGTGGGAACCGAGGGAGCCTGAGTCGCTCTAGGCACTCTCTTGCTTCAGAGACCACCTCCTCTCTGGTTGAGCAGCACCCTAGCTGCTACCCCAATAGTTGTAGTGGCAGAGGTCGTTTCCACTCAGGGGCCTCTGCAATGCCACCCTCCACCTCTGACCCTTCTTCCAGAAGCACTCCGCCTGATTCTCAGTCACACTCCCAAAACACTCAATTTACCTTTCACTCTGCCCTAAACCAGCCCCTCATCACTGCAACCATTACCATTAGTTTTCATGAGGGGAAGAAAGATTCAGAGGCTCACAACTTTGAGGTCGAAGATCGAATTGGAGTAGCTGAGGAACATAGAGCAATGGCGGCGGGATGTAATGGAGCACTGAGGCTCTCAGGCATTGCTGTAGGAGTAAACACCACGACAGGGAGCAGCCAGCCTAAAGCCAAGATAGAACTAGCACAGTCGAGTCTTCGAGGTGCAGGGGAACGAAGCACAGAGTCGCCAACCAGACGCGCAGGGAAGGAACTAGAAACGGCTCCCCATATGAATTGGATCATCGATGAATACTGCTACATCATCGAGGAAGAGAAACCAGAGCTATAGACGGGCGACATGGAGACTACGCCACTGCCAAGTGGCGCCATGGACGAATACAGATGTTTCATCGAGGAGGAGCAGCCTCCATCACCGCCACATCCCTATCCACGACCCCGTTGCCATGCACTTGCCACCTAGACTGCCACCTTATGGACATTCAACATGCCACGTGCCTGCCTAGTAGACTGCCACTCATCTGTCAGGTTCATTGGGACTTGCTCTTCAACTTTTTGGTTTTTACTAGTTTTTTTTTGGAAATACTACAATTTTAGGCTCTACAGTTGGGTTTTCCTTTCTCGTCTCCTCAGATACAATGATGCAAAACTTCTTAATTTGTTGGTTTCCCCTATGTGGGCAACAAGATATTATTTTTGAGAAACATCAATTAAGAACTGGTTTCCCTTCTAGGCAGTTTAATTGTAGTTTTTTGCTGGTTGATGCCTCTCTTATGGCATAGCTAAGTACAGGCTTCGGCCTCTGTGTATCATAGTTTTCTTACATTAATAGAATTAGCATAATTTACAAAAACAAATAACAATAAGGGGCTACACTAGTAGTATAGGGACCTAAGACCGTCCCAAGGATTTCTTCACCACTTATCCATGCATTGATCAAGGGGGCTCCGATGTTGGGAGGATCCTTTTCCTACTATGGTTTGCTTGGTTTGTTAATTTGGGATATTTTAGTGTGTTGTTATATAATTAGGGTTTAAAGATTCTTCTTGGGTTTTGATTATTTTTAGGCGCATTGGTGTTCAAACACTTCTTTGGAATCATTATAATGATGACCCTATAATAATTTGTCTACTTGAAACATGATTACTTGATTTAAAACTCCTTTACATATCTTAATGCATTCTTGTGGGTAGATCTAGGGTTTTTGGTTTTGGGTAGAATTTTCTTTGTTTCCTGTTGCTACTTTTGTTTCACTGTGCAGCTGGTTTTCTATTTTTTTTTTAGGATTAGAGTGTTGAATGAGAGAGAAGCGATGATTATGCGCATGGTTTCATATTAAAAAGAAAATATGTCTTCCTTACTTTAGGTAGGATTCATAAAAATTGAAAATTTTCATTTGCATTTACCTGCATGGTTTATTTGAATTGAATGTGTCATAAAATCATTTAAGCTTCTTCCATCACACTTCACTTTAAAAGAAAACCTTAAAATTAATGCACTTAAAAAAATTAAATCAATATTTTTCTCTTTACTTGGTAGCAATCCAACATTAGATAAGTTAGGTCTCTCGATAGGGGAGTGAGATTAACTTCTCTAAGACCAAAAATAAAACATATAATCTTGAGAAATCATGTGTAAATCCACTTTAAATGGCACAGTATGGGAATCCATTATAACATAAGGGTTAAGCACTAGGCTACATTAGGACCTTCATAGTGAGCTCCCAACTCTATTTAGAAGTGGTGGTGGTTATATCTAGGAACTGTATCATACTCGTGGGGGTCTCCTACAGGAGGCTTCAAGCTCAATACCCTACCCTTGCATGTGGTTCTATTTAAAGATTGTTCCCCCAATATGTGTTATTATTGGTGGTGACCTTAATGGACTTTCTTACGGTATTTTTTAGTTGTTTCGTATTTTTTTTATTTAAAAAATAGAATAAATAAATAAATTACATATTATATATATAATATTATATATAATAGATAGATAGATAGATAGAATATATAAAAAGGTTAGGAGATGTGGGATTATTTAAATCAATATTTTGTAAGGATTTTATATTTTGTTTTAAGCCTAACTTCCGAGGCTCAAGGTCAATTGTGGAAATATATAAGTATGTTTAAAAGGGTGGCCCGTCTCACATACACAAAGTCATGGTGGAAAGGATTAAACAATGTGCAACTCTATGAGCACATCACACAATTTCAAAACAAGCTGAGCTCAAAAAAAAGCCTCACAACATAAAACAAACAAGAGTAATGGTGGGCAGTGCCTCTGAGGGGAATTTTTGTGAAATCATCATTGGTGATGTCAACGAATCTGAGCCACCCCACTGGCACTCCAAAATAAAATGACTTTACATCTAAAGTTCCCTCGAGAGTAGTAAGCAGATTTGATGGACCCTACTGACAGTAGAAATTAAGCCAATGTATCCCTTCTTGCCATCCCTCCACGTCACCTCCCTATCCCACATCATTTTCCACCTCATCTTTTCGTATTATTTGTCTATATTGTCATAACGCTCATTTTTCCCACTTTATCATCATAAAAACCCTATTTCAGCCATTACATATGTATTGTTTCACTATTTTCACTCATGTTTTTAGTTCATAATCATTGCGACGTCCTTGTAAAGGCTTCAAGTACTAACACCACCCAACTTACTCCATTTTTCATTAAAAAATAGAATTTTAAATGGCCAAGAAAGTTTTCTTATCGAGTTTAACCACTCATATACCTCTAATGGATATCGAAAGGGATACCTTAGATTCTTTTTGTCATCCAAATCTTATGGAAATTCTTCAAAACTTGTTCATTAATCAAATTGAGTCAGCAGTCTACCTATGAGAGATAAAATCGGATCTTTACATTGCTATCGTTCCCCATACATACTCTTTCCCATAATTTATGTATTGGATTACCTCATCCTTGTATCCTCGAAGGTTTTTTCTCATGAATTCAATGGGTGAAAATATTTTACAGGTCTCCTCTATGTTAGTATATCAATATTTAGATTTCACACAATGAGAAAATTATATAACTTCATTTATGAATCCATTTTATCTGTATATTAAAGCCTTTCCGCAAAGGATAGAAACAAAATGTTTAGTTTCATTTTACCTCCCAATTTTATGCTTCCTCTAGATTTTGTTTCCCATAACTTCTTTTTGTGAGAATCTCAAGTCAATCATGTCTGCAATTATGGGTGTGTTGGGAAGAGATGATACCAAAGTCATAAATTTTCAAACTCTATGTTTTTTCCATTTGATGATGCAACCTAATGTTGTGTTAGATATTCCTTCTTTTTGGGAGAATTCCATTAACATTCAACTTATAAATTCCACATTTGTTTATGCTTTAGGTTTTCATCTTTAATGGTATATGTCTTTATATATACACATGTGGATTAATTCATGGATTTAGGACTAAGCGTTGCTGATTTCAATAAGCAAAAACAAATCATTTTAAAGTGGACTAAAATTATCAGATGCAAAGAGAATAATGATGGTTTTTCATACTATATTGTTGCATTCATGTCATTAGTATACAAAATTGTAAACAACTTGGTTTCCCCTGTTATACCTTAAGAAACCAATTTCCTGGCTGTGGAGGAATTGTGCTTAAGACATTAATGATTATTGTTTGTTGTCACTTATTTGTCACTTTGTTGTTTGTTGTATTCTTAAATGAAGGACTTGGAAAACTTGGTCTTTAGCCCTTAATACATGTATGACCAGAACATCTCAGAATGCAATTTGTTGCTAGATATAAATGATGAATGAAGAAAGTTGGAAGGGGAAGTTAAAGATAATATGCTCCTTAACACAGAACCTACTATCCATCACTTAGAAGAATGATGAAAATGAGAACTGAATCATAGACAATATGCTACTTAACACAGAAACTACTATCTGCGGCCCTTAGATAAGTTAAAGATAATATGTTGCCTTACACAAAAACTATTATCTATAACTTAGAAAGGAAGGTGAAAACTTCAATTATAGGAGCACTCTTATAAGGAATTTTAACTTTATCTACATAAGCAAATAAAGACCTGTAGCTTCATTACCATACTTGAAAGAAGAAAACATAAGATGACACATGATAGAGAAGGTTACAAAATTATACCCAACAATTCATGGAAACTTCTGGTTCTTTCATTAATCAACAGTTATATTAGGGCTACAGTGGCCTAGTCTCCGGGTTCTCCCCAAAATTCCAACAACTAACTTTACAATTCCCTTTTCGGGCTTTTATCTCTTCTATCAAATCAGTTTTGGAACTAATTTCTTGGAACAACTAATAAACCACTTTATAAAAGTTACAAAACTATTTCGTATCTGAGATTATTCAACTTTATTACATATAAAATATTGAAACTCATAACAAATGTAAAACTGTGCCAAAAGCTTTGAAAGGGGGTTGCATATATGTCGAGAGTGTTTTGATTGGCAAAAATACCAATAAACCCGACCCATCACCTTTTCTTTGGATTTGGGTTTAACACTAATTTTACATTTATTCAATGAAATCAATGCAAACCGAAACTTAGAAAGAGTTAAGTATGTTTCATAACCCATCGGATCCACCCATTCAATGTTCCCATATATATAGTATCACAAGTCGCAATTGGTGGAAGGGTATTACCCTGTATAAATGCTACCATTGCAATTTGCATTTGCAATTTGATCACATCGCTTTTATTGCTTGATCGTGCCCTTTAAACTCAAATGCCTTTTAAATAATGGTGAGACTCATGGAACTGAAAATGAATCAATAATGCTTCAAAAATGTATTGCATCCATCCTTTCGCCTTTTTAATACACCTTAATACCCTTACGGACTCGATTTGTCATAAATATTAATTTAATAATTCAATGGGTCTAGAATCATTACCGTGGATCGCAATCAGTAACAAAACCAAGAAATATGTGTTTGGTGCTTTATGGACCCACCAGCATTATAAAACACAATATATCATTTTTTGAGTTTGGATGCTATCGTAAATTGCAATCGGTAGAACTCATATGCATGAATATGAGGGGCTTTACAATACAGTGGACCCGCCGGAACTTTACAATGTAACATATATATGTTTTGGATCTGCCTGTTCAGTGTTCATTAACTGCTCATCGCAATTGGCGATCGGTGATTCCCATGGTAGTACTTCATATGAATGCCCTATGCATTTTGTGATTGCAATTTAATCGCATCGTTAACACACACACACACACACACACACAGATATATATATATCTATCTATATATTATATATATTATTATATATAATATATATATATAATAGAGAGAGAGAGAGAGAGAGAGAGATAACTATTTATATTGCAATTTAACTTAATCACATGGACCAATTCTTTTATACTTGTTTCTAAAGTATCTTGATTTCGATATGTAATTTATTACATTTCCCTCTTGCCTTATCATTTTTAAGATATTTTCAAGTGATTCTTGAATGAAACATGAATATTAAAGGTAACATAAAATGCATGTTATAACATCTGGCTCCAGCTGGGGATAGTGCTTCTACCACAGAAGCACTAAGAACTGCAAATCAGTGCCTTATCCTCGGGCATGGAGTCATACATTGCTTCACCAAACTTAACTATGTAAAAAATTTATACAGTGAACCCACGCCAATATCTGCAGAGATAAGATGCTTTCACTTTGATAGCAAAATGTTGAGAATCATAGATCAGTAGCTTAAGTTGAGCATGGAGTCCAAAACTGTGAAAACCCTAAAATTTGACGAACTAAAACCTAACATTCTTGAAGTCTGAAACCTCTGCAAAACAGTTTCCAACTGGGAAAGTCACCCTTATTCATCAACTAATGATTAAACTGAAGAACTGGAACAGAAACCAAATGCTCAACACCTAAGCTTATTTACGTACAAGTTCCTACAAATGTACATGATTGATCTCCATCAAGTGAAGTCAATCTTCCAATGTTACCAAGTTAGCATTTGGGTGCTTAATCTAGAACCATTCTTCCAGTGAATCTTGAAAATGCAATTCATTCTGAACAAAAAATAAATTATGTGTAAAAGAAGCTCAGAACAAAAATTAGGAGTATATCCACAAAATGATGTGTGTATACTACTAATAAATTCTTCCATATAATCTGCCATATGATCTTCAAAAGTATAAGAAAAAATATGTTCTTGATCAGCTCCAAGAAAGAAATTCTCTATGTATGAAGGTTTCTGCTCGATTAAACCTTCTATTGGGATAATATGTCCAACAGAACAATTAGAAACATCTTTAAGAAAATGATCTATGTCACTTTCATGTCTCCACTTTTCATCTCTAAGCTTTGATTGAAAATAATTTGTAATTCTAACCTCACGAAGCAAAAGAAATTTTTTCACATTAGTATATGACATATGATCACCTTCAAATAGATTGTTTACCTTTGATCCATGGGCATCCTTATGTTCTTCAATGCAATGATATACAATCTCTTTATCAGCTCTCTTTTTACATAAGTTAGCCTCTTTTTCTATGATAGATGGCTCAATATATTGCTTTCCAACATATCCCACTCACTGGTTTCTTCCTGTATGTTCAAAACCCAACCGATGAACTTGAAAAGCTTTGTCCTGTTCCCCATTTAAACCATTTTCATTATAGATAGGAGAATCATCAAATTTAACAAAATAGGAAATCTAGGGATTTATTTACAACTTAATTATTTCTTCCTCTTCTTGACTGCTGAGTAGAAATTCTTGATGCATGTTTGAACCTTCCTCCATCTCAATACTCTCTTGATTTTCTTGGAACAGAGTCAACCAATTCTCATCTTTGAAGATTATTGGAGATAAATGCTTTATAAACCTCTCCACATCATTTTGAGAAAATGATGTTCGATCTGCTTGGAGCATAGTCAACCAATTCTCTGCTTGGGAGATTATTGAAGAGAAATGCTTTGTAAACTTTTGTGCATCATTTTGAGAAAATGATAGTTCCTCGCTTTCAGAGACTTGCTCATAGTTAATCTGGCTATAACTTCTCTGAATGCTTGATATATTATCAACAAGATCATTAGTTTCCTCAACAAGAATATCTTGAGCTTTTAATGTTTCTTTAAAATCATAATATTCACAACAACCTTCAAAAAGAAACTTGTGCAGATAATAAGTTCTATAATAAGAACTGAATACTGGATGTAAATCCTTCAGAGATGAAATGCTTGAACAAGGAAGAGACCTAAACCAAACCCTAGTTTCTTGGTCTAAAGAAAACAAAAATAAATTCATCTTCACATCTTCATGAGTGATACCCTACTACTCCATGCATTCATGAAACTCTTGGAGATGATGATCTAGATCTTCATATTCCATTCTACTGAAGTTTGGAAGATACTCATTCGACACAAAAAATGAAGGCATATCATGAGGATAGCCAGAGATCCTAGTAAAATAAAATGGATCAAATTTATGGACTAAGAATGCAGGGAGAGCCATTAAAACCCAGAAAAGAAAACTTCAAAGTACAGTGGAGTGGCCAATCAATGTTGTAAGTGAAAATCACAGGTGTGAATGTACAACCAATTTTTGAAACTTTTCATTCTCAAGAATCAGCTTCAAACTTAATAAACCCAAGAAAAAGTTCCCTTATTCATCTGATTTTATTCAAAATAGCCAAACATTTCCTCCTCATTGAACAACCAGAGGAAAATATTGAAAACCCAGGGAAAAATGTTCTTGTTTTGTCTCCTCAGCAACGGTGCCAATTAATGTTGTACCTTAAGAAACAAATTTCCTGGCTATGGAGGAATTGTTCTTAAGACATTAATGATTATTATTTTTTGTCACTTATTTGTAGCTTTATTGTTTGTTGTATTCTTAAATAAAGGACCTGCAAAACTTTGTCTCTAGCCCTTAATACATGTATGACCAAAACATCTCAGAATGCCATTTGTTTCTGGATATAAATGATGAATGAAGAAATCTTGAAGGGGAATTTAAAGATAATATGCTACTTAACACATAACCTACTATCCATCACTTAGAAGAATTATGAAAATGAGAACTGGATCATAGACAATATGTTGCTTAACACAGAAAATACTATCTGCGACCTTTGGAGAAGTTAAAGATAATATGTTGCCTTACAAAGAAACTACTATCTAGAACTTAGAAAGGAAGGTGAAAGCATAAAGTATAGGAGCACTCTTTTAAGGAATTTTAACTTTATCTACATAAGAAAATAAAGATCTGCATCTTCATTACTATACTTGAAAGAAGAAAACATAAGATGACACATGACAGAGAAGGTTACAAAATTATACCCAACAATTCATGGAAACTTCTCATTCTTTCATTAATCAACAGTTATATCAGGAATACAGTGACCTAGTATCCGAGTTCTACCCAAAATTCCAACAACTACCTTTACAATTCCCTTTTTGCGCTTTTATCTCTTCTATCAAATCAGTTTTGGAACTGACTTCTTAGATAACTAATAAACCACTTTATAACAATTATAAAACTATTTCCTATTTGAGATTATTCACCTTTATGACATATAAAATATTGAAACTCATAAAAAAAGTAAAATTGTGCCAAAACATTTGAAAGGGGACCGCATATATGTTGGGAGTGTTCTGATTAGCGAAAATACCAATAAACTTGACCCATCTCCTTTTCTTCGGATTCGGCTTTAATACTAATTTTCCAGTTATTCTGCGAAATCAATGCAAAGAGGAACTCAGGAAGAGTTAACTATGTTTCATAACCCATTGGATCCACCCAGTCAATGTTCCCATATATACAATATCACAAGTCGTAATTGGCGAAAGGGTATTACCCCGTATAAATGCTCCCACTGCAATTTGTGATTGCAATTTGGTCGCGTTGCTTTTACTGCTTGATTGTGCCTTTTAAACTCAAATGCCTTTTAAATAATGATGACACTCATGGAACTGAAAATGAATCAATAATGCTTCAAAAAATTATCACGTCTGTCCTTTCGCCTTTTTAATACACCTTAATACCCTTACGTACTTAATTTGTCATAAATATTAATCTAATAATTCATTGGGTCTGGAATCATTATTGTAGATCACAATCAGAAAAAGAACCAAGACATATGTGTTTGGTGCTTTACAGACTTGCGAGCATTATAAAACACAATATATCACTTTTTGGGTCCGGATGCTATCACAAATAGCAATCGGTGGAACTCATATACATGAATATGAGGGGCTTTAGAATACAATGGACTCACCATAACTTTAGAATGTCACATATATATGTTCTGGATCTGCCTGTTCAGCCTTCATTAACTACTCATCGTAATTGGCGATCAGTGATTCCCGTGGTAGTACTTCATATGATTGCTTGCTACGTTTTGTGATTACGATTGCGATTTAATTGCATCGCTAACATATATATATATATGTATATGTATTGTATTGTATATGTAATGTTAGTATATATATATATATATATATATCTATATATATATATATATAATATTATATATTATATATATATATATATATATATATATATATATATATATATTATGGCTTCATATGACTTTTTATATTGCAATTTAACTTAATTGCATGGGCCAAATATTTTATACTTG
The DNA here is from genome assembly GCA_000404065.3 of Pinus taeda. NCBI lineage: Eukaryota > Viridiplantae > Streptophyta > Pinopsida > Pinales > Pinaceae > Pinus > Pinus taeda. The sequence goes on along the minus strand of APFE031311534.1, from coordinate 192,805 downwards.
TTTCTTTTGTATTTTGATTCCGATATGTAATGTATTACATTTCCCTCTTGCCTTATCTTTTTTAAGACACTTTCAAGTGATTCTTGAATGAAACATGAATATTAAAGGTAACATAAAATGCATGTTACAACAAACCCCATAATTATTCCAGAGGCTCAATCTTTCTTGCAGTTAAGCAAAGACCTCAAGGTTAGGGAATAGTATATATTTGATGATCATTTAGAGATAAGGTTGTATGGGACAAAATTCCACCATATAAACCCCCTATATTTCTACCAATGATATTTTTTTCTCGAGAATTCATAAGGCGGATAAAATCATTGTTCAATCTTTGATTCGAAGCAAAGAATGAGAGGTGCAATATTTAAGGAGAAAATTGAAAATACATGTAGTAGAACATGTGCAGACAATATAATTAGATCACATGGAAAAGGAGAAAGAAATCTTAACCAAATAATTACTAGACATAAATTAAGAAGTTGCAACCCTCAGACAACATAATGTAGAGTTGCTACAAATAATAGAAAAACATGTTTGTAGAGTAGTGGTATTAGTTGATTTAGAGGACCCAACTAACAAGATAACCAGGGTCGTGACAAAATTGACAATATCATAAGATGAGTTGCAAAGGTACAAAAGGATTTGGATGAAAACAAGGAATAACTGAAACATATGGAGAGGAAATTAATAATGGTAAGGGAGAATTCAAATCAATATAATGCCAAATATCTATGAACATGTGATGAGGTAGAGGAGGTTAAAGAGAAGCTTAAGTGGAATATTTCCTTAATTCGAGGAAGGGGAATTATATGGGGTGACATAATTCAACAAATTCAAATAGTTTGGGATCATATGATTGTCATTGCTGAGGAGAAAAATATGATTAAGACATTTGAAGTAATTATTTACACAAATAAAAACCAAGTACAGGAAGGTGCACACGTTGAAAATAATATCATTAATTATTTAAATGTTAAATCCTCCCAAGAACTCATAGGAGTGAACATTTTGGACATGAAAGTTGTGGTATTCGAGAAAAAATAAAGTAAAATGTTCGAGAGCAATATATATAGAAAATAAGGTAGAGAGTAGGTTGGAAGAAGTCAGAGAATCAATTAGATATTTTAATTAAAACTTTGACAAAAATATCATAGCAAGGCTGCCAACATTCTTGGAACTGCAAGGGAACCTTGTTTCTTGGGAGAAATATGAAATGTTGTTAGTATAAGCTAAAAGAGAGATTAACTATTGGCATTAAAAGAATGGAGTGTTAAAAGGATCGACAATAGTCAAATTTTTGCAAAGAGATTTTCAATTGCTTTGGATGGTTAAGACCTTATTTACAGATAAACCAAGCTATATGAAATTAACCAATTTGATGATAGCTTACAGCAGGATGATCGAGTGCCGAATACTTGATTTAGTGCTTTGGAAGAGGTGTTTGAATATTTTCACACCATATAATATTTGAGTTGTTGAGCCTAGAACTTCATCAAAAGAAGCAAAAGTATTAAATGCCTAAGAGTCCTGAATTTCTAAATAGTTTATTTTTTAAAAATTTGAAAACATTTCATTTTGTAATTTTGTAAAATTCCAAATGTATTTTAGTATTTGAATGTTTCAAAAGAGTGTGGTAGTTTAAATTTAATTAACGAAATTGACAGTTTTCATAATTTTCCTTCAATGTGCACTTTCTTTAAAAGAACAGAAAGGGACCAGTGTTGGGGTTACAATTATTGGCCTAGAGATCAAATTTTGTTGTGTAATGTGCAACTAAAGTTTCTTGGAGAATCAGTAATGTTTTTCAAACCAATTCCGAATGTGTTTTGTTTATAACATGTTTTATCATCTCTGTGATTAATATATTATGTTGATTATTATACAGAAATATGTGTGATGAAATTGTTGGTCACTTTTCATCGATATGTTTACTAATGTTATGTTAATAGTAGAAAGTACTTGTAGAATTTTATTTAAAGAAACCTTAAACTATGCTCGACCTTTTTTATCAATTCATTTTCTTACATTTCACTATTTCAACTAAGGTTTTGTGTAAAGGATTCTATCTCAACCCTCTACATTGAATATTTTATTTAATATTCCTTCATGCCATACTACAATTTCAGTGAGTTGTATCCATAGACATGTTGCCCATTTTGAAGGGTTTTTTCATCTTCTCCATGAACTTAAAATACATTTCACTTTAAGGAAATATCTCTTGGAAATAATGTTTACAATCATAAAAGAATATATTTTTATTTATTTTGAATAGATGACCTTCGCACTAGCTTCCTCTTAGATGAAGGTTGTCCTTAGGGTTACAATAGGCAATATCACCAATGATGGTGAGGAAGTTTGTCCTTGTTTTTCCTATGGAAAATTTAAGCAAAACTAACTCATTTCACCTAGGGGGGTTTTCCACGTCTCATAAGAGCACTTGCTCAAATGTTGAATCATTAACTATGTACCTATTATAATTGTCCCAACTATTTATTCACCACTGACCCGCACATTAATTAACTAGGTTTCGGTGGTGGGATGATCCCTTTCCCACTTGTGTTTCTTGGTTTGTTACTTTAGGATTTTTTATTGTTTGTCATCTTTTCTTTGTACCTAGTGGCATTAGGATTTTTATTTCTTCATGCTTGTGTCACCTTTGGCCGCCATTGTGGTAGATTTTTTCTTTCATCATTCTCATATTTTTTAACCCTTACACCCCCCACGAGGTGGTTCCATCTCCCTGTAAGATGTAGATTTAGCTCCAACGTAGTTATATTATTATATCGAGTTACTTTGGGTGCTACTTAGAGGTTTGAGCCATCCATTCATCTAATGGTTGACCATAGTCTACCACATGATCTCCAAGCCTATGAACCCATCTCATCTTGTGGGGGTGGTAGCTTTTCTATATATTTACATAGTTTCTTACCCGACACTTCCATGGATAATGCTAATAATTCATTTTCGGAACCCATTGTGTGGATACCTCCAGTGACTTATGGTCTTCCATATGTCATTACTACATCCATTAATTTGACCACATATTCCTTCCATACTACACCATTTAGTGACTCGTTCTTCTCATTTTGGCACAATATTAGTGGAATTCCGCCAGTTGGCACATCCAATATAGGCTCCTTTACATCTCCATTTACATTGAGTGGAGGTTCTAATTACATCACATCTAGTATTTGTATACCCAATGTTGTAATGTCTAACTTCCCATTCACATGTAGTTTCATGGGCCCCATGATGGGTTCATGTATCTCAGCAGGAAGTATGACAATACCCAAGAATGGGTTTCCATACGTTGGAAACGTTTGATTTTAGTCAGATCATCCTCTAGTAGCACTAGAGGCATGTTTGTTTCTAGTGGGTCATCTAATCATTTCAGGAGTCAATCACTTGGAGGAATTATTTTCCAAGGTCAAACACTTGATCCATGGAATGCCATTAGTGGGAAATTTTTTTTTGACATGAATAATCCATCGGGTCATAATCCTGTCAATAAACCCTTTGCATCCCCTTATGGTCTAGGAACTCAACAACCTATTGGAAATCAATTTTCCACTCAGGCCACTTACCCTAGGGGAATTAACCAATCACGAGTTTACATGGGCACTAGAGATAACAAATTTTCCCAAACCATTACCATGAATAGTCCTAACATTGGAAACAATTATATGGGTAGGGAACCTCCTCCACTTAGGTGGTAAGGGTATTCTAACCCCTCCCAATCTTCATTCACATCTCATTTCTTGGAAACTTTAGCTTTGTATGTTCTTTCTAATTTGATGAAAAAACCCATATGACATAATAATGAATGTCCACCTATTCCACATAATATTCCAACAAACGTTTTGAAAATTGATGGAAAACTTGGAGAAGACCATGTAGATCATATCACTACCTATAACTTGTGGTATTCATCCAAAACTTTTGTGGATGATAGTATTCAACTACATAATTTTCAACAGACTCTCACTAGTGGTGCTGCCAAGTGATACATAGATCTCAAATCTATCGCTTATGACACTTTCCTATCTTTAGCATAGACATTATCAATGGCATGCTTGATATGAGGCTAGTATATATATCCTCACTAACTTATGTTAGGATAAATCCACACACATTTCTGATCATATTCATAAGTGGAGGAGATGATGAGATTTTCTCTAAACCAAAATTCTCGATGAAGTGCTTTGTGAGTGGTTTATTAACTCTTTAAAACCTCAAATTTTTTAATATGTGGAAAAGGGTGGAGCCCAAACCAATGATAAATCTATCTTACATGACCAGCAAATCAACTTGATTTACTCTCAAGTGGGCACCTTATATCACCACATTTCTAATACTCCTTGGGCATTGGCTAATCCCTAAAATTAGAAACTTTGTACCCATGTTAATGGAGTTGTAGCTTCCATGTCATTTGGAATCATAGGACAACTAGCCTCTCAGATGGGACAACCAAACATCTCTTCTAGTGCCCTGGTTGATCATCCCACTACTCAAACTTCTCATGTCCCTGTTCCAACCTTTGAGGCAAATTATGTATAGTTCACCTCAAATAAGAATCCTTAGCAAACAAGAGGTAAAAAAAAAAAGAATAATTCCAAGACTTCATCTAAGGAACAAAGGGCATCACAAACACAAGACAACACTAGGAATAGTGCCAAAGGGAAGAAGAAGAAGAATCAGTTTCCCTGTAATATTTGTGGGCATGGTCATCTTACTCATGAGTGCCCCCGAATGGATGATATTCATTGATATTTCTTGCAAAAACTTGCTCGCAAACCTACTATCTTAATGAATATGTTCACATCTTAAAAACAACACATGGTTGTAAATTCTCCAACACCTCAGCAAGGGTGGAGTGGGGGAAACTCTTCTAATGCCTCACCTTCAACTCAAGATATTATTATGGTTAATTCAAACATCCATTGATAAACTAGAGCTCATAATTATGAAAATTCTGAGAGTGGTACTTCTACCTCAAAGCCCGTGAACCAACCTCCACCATATGGTAAAGTAAGTTTTGATACTAAATCACTAAAGATAATTGTACACCCACCTAAGTGTGCCCTTCAAAATACTACACACAATTCTAATGTGAAGGCCACTCGCAACTATAGCATTGTTGAGTATCTAACCCAAGCTCTAATTGCGATGTTTACATTACAAGTGTTGAAAAGTTCCCTAATGCAATGCAAGGATTTTTTTTTTCTATTATCAGTGGGATGGATGCATTAGATTCAAACATTCTAACCTTCAATCCATTGTTATGGAAGCCCCATCTTCTACATCATCTAGCCTTTCAGATACTGGTCCATGTTTTTAGATAACAAGTTCATAAGACAATTCAGGATGAAGGGGTCTTAACTTGTATAATTTCATTGAAGTGTTTAAAATCTCTTCATTCTCCCACTTTCTTGATGAGCCTCATAAATGGGTAATTATATCGGCTCATTTTACCTCCTAACCTAGTCAAATCAACCATTCTCTTAGCTTATTGTATGATTTTCTGATTATATTTATGCTTATAGAGTGAATTGAGTTAGTTATTATGCCATGTGGTCTAACATATATTTAATGCAGATTATTGATGGATTTCGAGGTCAAAGTCAAGGATCTAGTGGTCAAACTGCAACAATAACTCAAAGTAGATAGAGAAGAGGACTTATAGGAGGGAATCCCCCTCATTATTTGCTCCTCACTTTGAATTCCCCTTCATTCAACTCGGAGTACAAGCAGTTGAATCATGCACTAGAAGGCAACCGAGAAAGTGGAAGATGATTGATAGTTATCTTGACTTTTGGGAGCCAAGCCTCCCTGATTTTAAGGAAGCTAGTGGTAGCTTCAGATGTATAATTAGAGAGGCCTAGGGCCTCACTAGGGTCGACTTTTTTTTTCTTGTGTAAACTCTTCTCAAATTTCAATCTTACTATTTTATGGCAGTTTTATGTAATCTTGTTATTTTTTGATAATGAATATGGAATCCTTTTTGAGTTAGCACTAAGTTACCTCAGAGGGATGGAGCTCCTGAGTTAGGGCCCAATTGAAGCAGCCAATCTTCTCTTTACTTGTATTTGTATGCTTTAAATCAGTTTGTAGTTTAGTTTGATGCTAGATGTATTTCTCTTATGGTTATGAATATGTTGCTTTTGATGATTTAGTAGCTTTCTTCCATTTTTGCTTTCTGTAGTAGGTTAAGTAGTGATCAGAGAAGATTACAAAGGCTAGAAACCATGCCTTGTCCTCTCTTCCTCCCTCTGGTACCATGATTTGACGCAAAGACTCTCTTTCTGCCCCAAAAACACAAATTTTCCTCATTCCTAGGACTTCTAGTGTTTGTTGCTCTCTAGTAGGTTGATAGTCCAGTTTTTCTTTGCTTTAGATCTTCTTTATCATGTTCACTTATTGATTTATAGTAGTCCTTTTGCATGCTTTCCATTCTTACAAAATTTCCCAGCGTTTCCTTCTATACATCATAGTTTAGGCCATTTTAATGCAAAATTATATTTTTCCTAGGATGCACTCATTTCATTGGTTGCTTGATTTTCTTGGATGACTTTCAGTTTCTATGCAGTAGATCTCTTCTAGTAGTATGATAGCTTACCATAAATCACACCCTCCATCGGATCTATGCCCTATAGGTCTCCCAAACATCACCTCAATTTTGCCCTAGTTTTGCTCATTTTTCATATAACTTCTTCCTCTCTCCTTGAGAAAACCCAATGATCTTTCTCTCTCTTGGTGATTCATGGTAGACATTCGGCACCCTAACACCTCATTCCAACCTTCATCCACCTTTTCCACCCACTCTCACACACTCAAAATAGTGAAAATTTTTCTCAGCCTCCTCTTGTAGGCCTCCTATTATTGTTGGCATTATGATAGAGGTTTGGCGCTATGACACAGGTGTTGTCCTTGATGGCAACTCACTTATATGACAAATCACAGTTTAGGATCACAAAATGAAAGAAAAAGGGGTATACACAGGTTCCCCTTAACCAAACCGTGTATACACATGGGTTCGCAGACCAAAAGGCGTGTATGTGTATACACACACTTTCACGCAAGGAAAAGTTCGTACATGTTGGAGAACTTGGTTTTGGTCCGTGGTATTTGGCCCTTGGTATTTTGACCAATGGTATTGGTGCAAGGTATCTTGTCAGAAGTGTTGACCCTAGGTATTTGGTCCAAGGTATTGATTCTAAGTGGTTTTGGACCATGGTATTAGGGAAGGCCTAAGACTATAAAAGGAGGAGGAGATCATTAGGCAAGGGTACTCAAGGATTGAACATCTAAGGAAGAGCAATATCTAGAATACTGGTTATTAGGTTATGGTGCATAGCTGGATCTGAATTAAGGATGAAATTGAGCGCTTGAAGAAGGATAAATTCTATTGATGGGTCAAGATCTTAAGGCTTGAATAGAAGTACCTTTGCGTGGTTTTGATCTTTTATCTGAATAATTGGTGCATGTCGTAATCTTTAAATCTAATGATATGGGTATAACTGATGTCTTAATAAGTTGTAAAGGTTAAATCATCTTTACAGATTTTTACGTAGGTTCAGGATAGCAAAGGCACGTATACACGTTGGTTAGGCATTTCAAAATAGCGTATACACAAGTTTGCCATCATATAACAGCGTATGAATGTAGGCTCGACACATTGAACCAGCATACGTCTCATAAAATATGTTTTAGCTACTTCTGTTTGTTGTTGCAGTGTTCTAAGTACTGGATTGGGTTCTAGTTATTGTTAATGTATTCTGGTTACAACATTCAAAAAATTGATTGTTTGATTCAGTTTGGTTGGTGCAAATAATATTGGTTAATGCATATATATTTAATGTTTGATTGATGTTACTGATGGATGTAGTCTGAAAATTTATGAAACGTGGTCCTTGGAAGAAAAGAAAACGTTGTAGCCTTCTATAGGTCAGCACCTACATACTAGTAAACACATTAGCTAGTACAAGAGCTAAGGGGGTTGTATCTCCCTTCCAGGAAAAGTTGGAGAACGAGAGAAGGTTGTAGCCTTCTGGAGGTAGAAGCCTGTGTACTGGTATAAGGCTGCACCAATACAAAATTTGTAAAAAGAAGTTTCTTATTAAAGAAAGATAGAGACGATTGCAGTAGGTGGTTTTCACCCACATTGGGTTTCCACCTTATTTCTTGTGTTCATGTGTGTGATTGTATGTTCTGTTTACTGCACCTGATTACTGGTTATATGGTTCTGATTTACAGATTAAATATCAATTAACTAAATTATAAGTTTGCAAGGTATACACTGGTTTCTCTAAACACAGTTGCGTAAACACGCAAGTTTCATTAACAGAAGTAGCGTATATAAATTTGTTTATGGAAATGAAATATTGTTAAATTGCTAATATTGATTCACCACCCCTAGAATTATTTCCAACAATTGGTATCAAAGCAGGTCCTTCAGAAGAATCTTGATCCCTTGAAGGAAGATTTATCATCACGAAAGAGAGGGATCCATTAGACCACCAATTTTTGATGGGAGGATCTTTGTCTATTGGAAGGTAAGAACCACAACCTATCTTCAATCTCTTGGAACAAATGTTTGGGAAATCGTGGAAGCAGGATATACATTTCCATCAGTAATTCCTATAAATAGGGCAGGTAAAAAGCAGTATGAAACAAATGCCAAGGTTATCAATACACTATTGGGGAGTTTGTCACAATCAGAATTTTTCAAGGTTATGCAGCTCAAAACCGCCAAAGAAATATGGAAGAAGATCATTCTAAGCTATGAAGGAGACAATCAGGTAAAACGTGCAAAACTACAAACTGCCAAAATTCAATATGAAACTCTCAAAATGCACAATGATGAAAGTATAGCTCATTACTTCCTACGTATAGATGAGATTGTTAATCACATGAAAAACTTGGGTGAAGACATAAAAGAAGTTACTTTAGTTGAAATGGTTTTAAGATCATTGTCTTCTATGTTTGAATCAAAAGTTTCTACCATAGAAGAAAAGCAGGATCTTCAGAATATGACTATGACACAGCCGCATGGAATCCTAACTGCTATTAAAATGAGAAAAGGAGGTCCATTATATATGAGAGATGCCACTTTCAAGGCTTCAGGAAGAGAAGAGCTCAATGAATCAAGACACATTTCCCTGAGAAGGAAGGATCAACTAGTAAGCCTCTTGAACTTGTTCACACTGATTTATGTAGTCCATCTAGGAAAAAGTCACCTCGTGGAGAAGAATACTTTATATTATTCATTGACGACTTTTCCAGAATGTGTTGGATAGGACTTCTAAAGCATAAATACGAAGCATTCAAAAAGTTCAAAGCTTTCAAAGCTTTGGTTGAAAATGAAATAGATCGCAAAATCAAATGCCTCAGGTCTGATCAAGGAGGGGAATTTACCTCGGATGAATTCTTCAACTTCTGTGAAGAAAACGGAATAAGAAGGTAATTCTCTACCACAAGAGCTCCTTAGCAAAATGGAGTAGTGGAAAGGATGAATAGAACTGTTCAACAAATGGCTCGTGCTATGCTAGATGAGTTTGGAACTCCTGCAACCTTTTGGGGTGAAGCTGCTTTTGCTGCCATCACTATTCTCAACAAAACAAATGTTCAGGTAAACAGCACTCAAACTCCACATGAACTTTGGTATGGTAAGACTCCTACTATAGAATACTTCCAATTTTTTGGAAGCAAATGTTACATCAAAATGACTGATGAAAAAATTGGCAAGTTTGAACCTAGAGTAGATGAAGGCATTCTCCTTGGTTACTCTTCCTGAAGTAAAGGATATAAGTGTTATAATAAAATACTTGGGGAAATTGTTGAAAGTATTGATGTTGTGGTTGATGAAGCAGGCAAAAATCCAAAGCAGGTAAAAACCGAAGATTATGAAGAAGATGAGGACTATCCTTCCACATCAAATCAGATTGATTTTGAAGAAGAAACAAATGAGGCACCAGAAGAATAGATAAGGGTAGAAGAAAAGACTCCATCTAGGTATGTTCAGGAGAATCATCCTGAGACTCAAATTTTGGGGCAGAAAGAGGCAGGTGTGCAAACAAGAAGAACTATTATAGAAGCTTCAAGCTATCTAGCATTGTTTTCCTCCATCGAACCGCAAAATGTAAATGAATCATGCAAAGATGAATGTTGGGTCAAGGCCATGAATGAAGAACTTGAGCATATTGAAAAGAATAATACTTGGGAATTGGTTCCTATACCTAATGATAAGAATGTCATAGGAACCAAGTGGATATTCAAAAACAAGCTGAATGAAAATGGAGAAGTTATTAGAAACAAGGCCAGACTTGTTTGTAAAGGGTATGCTCAACAAGAAGGTATAGACTATGAATAAAATTTTCCACCTATTGCTAGACCTAAAGCCATAAGAATGTTCCTTGCTCTTTCTATCTTTTAGAAGTTCAAAGTATGTCAAATGGACGTGAAATCTGCCTTTCTTAATGGAGACCTAGAAGAAGAAGTATATATTGAGCAACCAAATAGATTCATCCTTGTAAATGATCCAAAACTTGTACGCAAACTTAGAAAGGCTCTCTATGGTCTAAAACAAGCTCCAAGGGCCTAGTATTATCGTCTTGATAAATAACTTCATCAACAAGGTTTTTCAAAAGGATCAGCTGATAGAAATATAGATATAAAAATTAACAATGATAAATTGCTAATACTTGTTGTATATGTTGATGATATCATTTTTGGTAGTAATGAAAAAGCCATGAGTCAAAAATTTTCTTTGGTAATGTAGAAAGAATTTGAAATGTCTCTGGTTGGTGAGCACACATATTTTCTTGGCTTACAAGTTCAACAAAATAAAGATGGTATTTTTCTATCACAAACCAAGTACCTCAAGCAGATCTTGAATAAATATGGCATGGAATATTCTAAACCAGTATGTACCCCTATGGTAACAGGATGCAGCCTTAGTGCAAATGATGAATCAACAACAGTACATCAACCAACCTACAGATCCATGATTAGCAGTCTGATCTATCTAATAGGTACTTGACTAGACATCATGCATGAAGTGGGAATAGTTGGAAGATTCAAAGAAAATCCAAAGGAAGCACACCTTCAAGTAGTCTAAAGGATTTTCAAATATCTTCAAGGAACACAAAACTTTGGTTTACGGTATCCTAGAGATACAGATCTTACACTTCATGCACATACAAATGTTGATTAGGTAGGAAGCGTGGATGATAGAAAAAGCACTAGTGGTGGTCCATTCTTTATGGGTTCCAAATTATTGTCTTGGTTTAGCAAGAAACAAAGTTCAATTGCATTATCTACAGCTAAAGTAGAATAATTGGTTGCTGCATCTTGCTGCGCACAACTCCTTTCGATGATGCAAACATTACAAGACATTCAGATCACATGTACTCCACCCATCTCCATTCTATGTGATAATACAAGTGCAATCAGTATTTCAAAGAATCTAATCATGCATTCCAAGACCAAGCACATACCTATCAAATATCATTTTCTCCGTGAACAAGTGCTTGAACAAAAGGTCAAATTGGAGTATGTTCCCTCCAAAGAACAGGTTGTTGATATATTCACCAAACCACTACCCAGAGAGACATTTGAATATCTCAGACAGAATCAAGGAGTAGTTGATACATCATGTTGCTGTTGAAACCTATCTGGTTCAGAGAAAAGTGGTTTTACGCAAGTTTCATGAAGCATAACTGCATACATATGCTAGTTTCTGTGGATACGGTGATGTATATGTTGGTTTGAAGAAAAACAGTGGGCCAGACTCAGGATGAAACGAGTTTGATATGGGTTTGACAAAGACCATCTAGCACAGGTTCAGGGGGAGCATATATTTCTAATAATGCATTGTTGGCATTATCTTAGAAGATCTTGGTACAATTTCATAGTTGTTTTTTATTCAGGTGGAACAGGTGCAGAGGGATATCATGGTTGCTAATGGTGTTTGACAAATGCTACTGATTATAGTTACTGATAACTATCTTGTTTTATATATTTTGTCTCTATGTCATGTATATCTTTTATTATCAAGGTCATGTAATGACCTATTTTGTTTCCCCACTATGCTTGGGATGGATGATGTAATGCTCTTGTTTTATCATGTATAAACTTTTGATATATCCCCACTTGGTTGGAAGATGGATGTATGTATGATTCTTTGGTGATAGGAAGGTCATTTATGACGTATAGAATCATGTTCTTCTTGTAGAACATCTTTTTGCAGAACTAGCTTACAGTCAGGGGGAGCATGAACAACACACTTCAGCATATCAGAGAATTGAACATGTACTCAAGGTGAGCATAACCCTTTGCCCTTGATGACAAAGGGGGAGAATGAATTGGGGTTGCCATCAAGTCAAAAGGGGGATATTGTTGGAATTATGACACAAGTTTGGTGTTATGACACAGGTGTTGTCCTTGATGGCAACTCACTCAGATGACAAATCACAGTTCAAGATCACAGAATGAAAGAAAAGGAGGTATACGCAGGTTCCCCTTCACCAAACTGCATATACACGCAAGTTCGCAGACCAAAAGGTGTGTATGCATATACACACACTTTCATGCAAGGAAAAGCGTGTACATGTTGGAAAACTTCGTTTTGGTCTGTGGTATTTGGTCCTTGGTATTTTGACCCATGGAATTGGTCCAAGGTATCTTGTCTGAAGTGTTGACCCCAGGTATTTGGTCCAAGGTATTGATTAAGTGGTTTTGGACCATGGTATTGAGTAAGGCCTAAGACTATAAAAGGAGGAGGATATCATTAGGTAAGGGTACTCAAGGATTGAACATCTAAGGAAGAGAAAGATCTAGAATATTGGTTATTGGGTTATTGTGCATAGCTGGATCTGAATCAAGGAGGAACCTGAGCACTTGAAGAAGGATAAGTTCTATTGATGGGTCAAGATCTTAAGGATTGAAGAGAAGTATCTTTGTGTGGTTTTGATCTTTTATCTGAATAATTGGTGCATGTCGTAATGTGTAAATCTAATGATCTGGGTATAATTGATGTCTGAATAAGTTGTAAAGGTTAAATCATCTTTTATAGATCTGTACATAGGTTCAGGATAGAAAAGGCACATATACACATTGGTTAGGCATTTCAAAATAGTGTATACACAGGTTTGCCTTCATATAACAATGTATGAATGCAGGTTCGACAAATTAAAGTAGCATACATCTCATAAAATATGTTTTAGCTACTTCTATTTGTTGTTGTAGTGTTCTGAGTTTTGGATTGGGTTCTGGTTACTGTCACTGTATTCTGGTTACAACATTCAGAAAAGTGATTGTTTGATTCAGTTTAGTTGGTGCAAAGAATATTGGTTAATGTAGATATATTTGATGTTTGATTGATGTTATTGATGGATCCACTCTGAAAATTTATGAAACGTGGTACCTGGAAGAAAATATAAGGTTGTAGCTTGTAGGTCAGCACCTACATACTAGTAAATACATCAGATAGTACAAGAGCTAAGGGGTTTGTAGCTCCCTTCTAGGAAAATCTTGAGAATGAGAGAATGTTGTAGCCTTCTGTAGATAGAAGCTTGCGTACTAGTATAAGGCTACACCAATACAAAATTTGTAAAAAGAAGCTTCTTATTAAAGAAATATAAAGAAGATTGTAGCAGGGGGTTTTCACCC
>APFE031311534.1:156034-167973 GCA_000404065.3 Pinus taeda | reverse complement strand
AACATGTGCAAAAATCATGCACAAAACCATAGGTGGGTCCGCCCAACCTAACATAGGGTCCAAAACCAAAATTTTACATGGTGCTGCCCCAGACCCCATAAAGTGGGGTTATGGGTACCCCTCAAACCCCCTGTTAACTATGTGGAAAGAATATAAAACAACCCAACAAGGAGAAGCAATTCCAAGAGGGAAATTGGGCACTACTATATGATTCAAGATACAAGGATTTCAAAGGCAGTCTGAGGACAAGATGGTTGGGATCCTACAATGTGTAGAAATGTAATGACAATGGTTCAGTTCTAATTAGAACCATTGATGATGAAGCCATCCACATGCTTGTCAATGGACATCTGTTGAAATTCTATAAGAAACCCCTCTCCAAGCAAGAGTTTATTGAAGATTTGAATAAAACAATGATGGTAGTGGAACATGTGTTAGCTTCCACTTCACCCACTCACTAAATAGAAAGTAGAAAAGATAAGGGCTCAAGTGAAAACCTCCATGAGGCGTTTGAGTCCCATCATTGGGTTGAAAACCTCTTTTGAGGTGGCCCATTGATGTCAAAAAAAAGGGAAAAGAATAAGATCCCTGGGTGAAAGACTCCCTTGGAGGCGTCGAGGGCAAGAAATTAAGGTGAAACCCTCTTCGAGGCACTTTAGTTGTCTTCAAAAAAAAAAGGAGAAAGAAAAAATGAATTTTTATTGCATTGCAGGTTTGCAGGAGGACTACGACGAGCAGAAGAAGGTGCCAAGGGGACCCTGACATTCATACCAACATCCATCTCATCTTCTCCACACTTTCCCCTATCATTTTTGGCATCTCTTTCACCCCACTGTACCTCTTCTTCCAAAATTGTGTTTTCTACATGAGGCTCTATGTTTACTACAGGAGGCTCTGTTTTTTCTAGAGGAGGCTGCTGTAGGAATTATAAAGAGCCAAAAGTGTCTACAAGAGGCAGTTTTAGGTACAAGAAAAGCTTCATGAGGAACCTATAATCTCTCTTACCATCTTCAAACCTCCTTACCATCATTTCCAAGCCTGCATCATGCTCCAAGCATCATTATTATTTTAATTTTTTTTCCTTTCCAAGAAAAAACATAGAAAAGAAATTTTTTAGTTTTGAAAATAAAAATATAAAAATAAAAGGAGGAAAAGGCACCATTAACTTTACCTGAATCTTACCTACTATCCCTCCATCATTCATCTCCACCTCTAGCATCATTCTCAAGCTCCAAGCACAGGTAAATAACTAAAATTTCAAGGGGAGAAGTAGCTACAAGAGCTCCTATAGGAATTCTTGTAGTAGCTGATCCCATAGAAGTCTGGCACCAGTAGCAAGGGATAGCACATCTGAAGGTTGAAAAGGCACATGCAGCTCAGCTCCAGCATAAGAAGAACCTGCAAAAACACACAACAACACATCAACACGCAGAGGCAACATGCATGAGGGAAAATGAAGGCATGCAGCAGGGAAAGCCACAACACCTCACAGTCAATGGCAACAAATACACTTGGATTACAGGTAAGTAGCTAAGTCACTCCTCTATCTATATTTGTGTAATTAGGAATCATATGAAGGCAACAAGATGGTCGAAAATGAAAGAGGGAAAGGTGGCCAGTTAACTTGGCCACCTTCATTTAGTTGACTCCACTTAACCGAGATATCACCCACACGTGCGCACAGTGAACTCAAGCAAAAGATGTGAAAGATGGGTAGTGGGAGGAAGAGATAACTCTGATACAGTAATGAGGGGAGGATTATGAGGGGGGTCATGATGACCAAGCAAGTGGGGACCAACGGTCCTGATTTGGGCAACATACACCTTGCCAACTCAACACTTATAACCGAAAACAACCATAAAAGGTAATGAGCACTCCTCCCCGCACATTCTCACCACCTTTTCTTCAGTTTCTCCTCATAACTCAGCCACACATTAGTCTTCTTATGCCCTTAGAGCCTTGTATCCACCATCCTCCATCGATTTCCTCCATATTTTTGCTTTCAGCATCTTCTACAGGAGCCCTACAGTTTTTCTACAGGATCACCTATAGGAAATCTACAGGAGGGACAACGGGATTCTAAAGGAGGGAAAGTAAGTCATTTTGAAGGGAGGAAACATGAATTTTGGCATGAATTTTAGTCTAAAAAGGTAGGGTTCATGAATTTCCTTTGTTGAATCTCAAAATGTGAAAGAGTTGGTCTCAAATTGAAGATAAAATGAGTCATTAAGAGGGTAGAAATACATAAAAAATAAAAATAAAAATAAATAAAAAATAATCATTTTTCTTTTTCAACCACAATCTCCTCTGTTTTTCTAGTTCACTCGAAATTCTTTGTCTCCACCTCCATATTTTATTTTTTAAAAGAAGTACAGGCAGTATGACAAAGGGTTTTATGAGAGAGGAGCCCACTAACTCCACTAGACTCCATGCACATCCTCAAGTGGTGGAAATATTTACAAGCGAAACCTGGATGAATTTCTTTGAGAGGTTTAGAGGGTTTGATGATGAAATTGTCCATGAATTTTCTCTCTCTTTCGTCCCTCACACAAGAACTCATGCTATTATAACCATTAGAGACCTCTCCATTGAAATAACCCCTGAACTCATCAGTAGGGTCACTACCCTTCCTCTTGGGCTACCTTGGAGTAAAAATGAGAAAATAATTGGCCAGGCTACCAAGAGGAAATTTTTGCAAGATAATGAAACCCTTGTTGAAGACAAAAATGGAATTAGGAGGGCTAGTGTACCATATCCCTAGGATGAGGTTAGCTACCAAGTGATCAAATACATTTCTTGTGAGGGGAGGCACAACATTGTTTATGGATATCATTTCAGAATCCTCCAAGAATTGAGACATGGCATGGATTCCCCAGCACATCAAAAGCTCAATATCCCTTACATTCTCCTTTAGTCCCTCACTGACTCCAACAACAAGGTACAAGAAGGAAATTCAAAGCAGCTAACTCATCATGGCATAGTGAAGATCTTAATAAAAGAAGCCCTCCATACCCTTACAATCCCTATAACATGGGAAATTTTCAAAAATATGACAGTTGACGATGACATCAAGGCATTAACCTATGATGTCAGTCCTGCTGCCAGTGAGGAGGGAGAACAGAAAGGAGGAGAAGATGAAGCCAGTGGTGACATAGCAGAGCAAGAGAGGAAAGAGGAAAGAAAAGAAATAGAGGAGGGGAGAGTTGAAGAGACAAAATAGGAGGTAGAAAAAGAGACAGAGAAGGAGGAGGTAAAAGAGACTGAAGAGGGAGAGAAGGAGGTAGAGAGGGTAGAGCAAAGAGAAGAGTCCCTAGAAACTTTGGAAAGAGAAGTAGCAACTACTCTCACTGCCCTCAGTACACCAGTCAAGCAGAAGTATAAGAGGAAAAGAAAAACCTCCATGTATTTCAGGGAAAGGAAGAGTACCAGAATTAAAATAGGCAAACCTCAGCCCTCATCAAAGACTCCCATTAACATTGAAGATTCACCATTTTCCAAGGTGAAAGAATCTCCTTCCAAGACACCCATCACCTATGAAAGGAGGACTACAATATCTTCTGCATGGAAGGGAAGGGCAATTCTACAGGACCCCAAACCAGACCTACAAGAGGCTAAAACAATCCTACAGGAGACACAAAAACTTGAGGAAAAGATTGGAGGATAGACAGAGGCGAAAGAGGAAGAATAAGAGCTACAAGAACATGAACCCCAACCTAATATTGACTCCTATTACTGACTACTTGAGGGAGGTAAGATAATCCCATAGAAATTTGCAATTCCACTGTTTTTTGAATTGGGAAAAGAAAGAGTGAGAATGCATAGGTGGATGCAGATAGCTAAGTCTAAAGGAGTTGAGGATATTGGCCACATGGAAGACAAACTTAGGGAAATGGGCAAGGAACTGAGTGCTCTCAAAGACAGAGAAGCCATTACAAGAAGCCACCTTGAGAATGAGAATGAATTACTAAGGAGGTAGCTGTAGGAGAAAGAGACTCATTTGGCATACATGGCCAACTTATCCATAGAAGCATTACAATGAAGAACACCATCCAAATCTTATGGCCTCTATCTGAAGGATCAATGGCTTCAATTACAAATAAAAACTTTGGCACGAGGCATGATGCCTTTCCAAGACTACAGGAAGTTCATGGATTTGTGTGACCAAAGCACCTCCGAGGACAAAGCAAAGATGGCAGAGTTCTATCTACACAACATGGCCCTCGTAGACCTA
This sequence comes from Pinus taeda, assembly GCA_000404065.3. Lineage (NCBI taxonomy): Eukaryota > Viridiplantae > Streptophyta > Pinopsida > Pinales > Pinaceae > Pinus > Pinus taeda. The sequence continues at coordinate 163,742 of APFE031311534.1, read as the reverse complement.
AATGTGTGGGACTCTAATGCCAAGCTAAGGGATCTTCAATTAATGGCCATGGCGTCATGGATAAACCATGAAGAATTGAGGGCAGTAGAAATGAAAATATTGTTAATAAAAGAGCATAATGAACCATTGATGAAAAGAGTTGAGCCATCAGATCCTATGGAGCTCATTAGCACACACAACCTACTTGCCAATGACCCTTAGATTGCCCCTAAATATATAGCCCATCAGGAACAAGCCATTGCACACTTTAAAGATATGCTTAGGCTACTTGGGGATGATTGTGTGCATGCACACATGAGAAGATGGAACACCCTACCCCACAACTTAAAGATCAGAGAATACCTTCCCCCATGAGGTTGAAGGAGGCAATGAAAAGAATGTCAATGTACAAGCGCTCCATATAAAGGGTGAAGGTCAACTGGATTGGTCTCAAACTGAGTCCTCCACTCATATTAGGCATGCTGGAAGGCAAAAAAGAAGAAGAAGAGAAGGAGAAGTGGAAGGACATAGACAAAAAGGAAGGATTTTATGAAGAACATGAGCAAACCACATCAGAATCCTGGAATTCTAGGGAGGCCACCAGGGCCATGAAAGACCAAGAGATTGACTAGGTTGCTCAGAGGATGAGCAACACTTTCAGTAGGGGCTGATGATAATCCTCATAAATGGGTAATTATATGGGCTCATTTTACCTCCTAACCTAGTCAAGTCAACCATTCTCTTAGCTTATTATATGATTTTCTGATTATATTTATGCTTATAGGGTGAGTTGAGTTAGTTATTATGTCATGTGGTCTAACATGTATTTAATACAGATTATTGATGGATTTCGAGGTCAAAGTTAAGGATCTAGTGGTCAAACTATAGCAATAACTCGAAGTAGATAGAGGAGAGGACTTATAGGAGGGAATCCCCCTCATTTATTGCTCCTCACTTCGAATTCCCCCTCATTCAACTCGGAGTACAATTAGTTGAATCATGCACTAGAAGACAGCCGAGCAAGTGGAAGATGATTGATAGTTATCTCGATATTTGGGAGCCAAGATTCTTTTATTTTAAGGATGTTGTTAATAGCTTCATATGTATAAGTAGAGAGGCCTAGGGCCTCACTAGGGTTGACTTTTTTTTGCTTGTGTAAACTCTATTCAAATTTTGAGCTTACTATTTTATGACAGTTTTATGTAAGCTTGCTTTTTCTTTTATAATGATGATGGAATCCTTTTTAAGCTAGCACTGAGTTACCTCAGAAGGCTAGAGCTCTTGGGTTAGAGCCCGATCCAAGTAGCCAAGCTTCTCTTTACTTGTATTTGTATGCTTTACTTCAGTTTGTAGATTAGTTTGTTGTTAGATGTATTTCTCTTATGGTTAAGAATAGGTTCCTTTTGATGATTTAGTAGCTTGCTTCCATTTATGATTTCTATAGCAAGTTAAGAAGTGATCATAGAAGTTCAAAAGGCTAGAAACTATGCCTTGGCCTCTCTTCCTCTCTCTAGGACCATGATTTGAGGCAAAGACTCTCTTGCTGCCCCAAAAACACAGATTTTCCTCATTCCTAGGACTTCTAGTATTTGCAGCTCTCTAGTAGGTTGATATTTTAGTTTTTCTTTGCTTTAGATCTTCTTTATCATGTTCAATTCCTGATTTGTAATATTCCTTTTTCATTCTTTCCTTTCTTACAACATTTCCCAGCATTTCCTTCTATACATCATAGTTTAGCCCATTTTAATGCAAAACTCTATTTTTCCTAGGATGCACTCATTTCATTGGTTGCTTGATTTTCTTGGATGATTATCAGTTTCTATGTAGCAGATCTCTTCCAGCCATAGGCCAGATTACCAGCAATCACACCCTCCATCTGATCCATGCCCTATAGGTCTCCCAAACCTCACATCAATTCTACCCTAGTTTCCTTCATTTTTCATAAAACTTCTTCCTCTCTCCTTGAGCAAACCCAATCATCTTTCTCTCTCCCGGTGATTCATGGTAAACCTTAGGTGCCCTAACACCTCATTCTAACATTCATCCACATTTTCCACCCACTCTCAAACTCTCAAAACAACGAAAATTGCTCTCAGCTTCTTGTAGTTTCCTTATTTTCCTCTTGTAGTTTCCCCGTGTCCCCCTGTAGTTTTTGTTGTAGGATTTCTTTTGAAGGATGAGTGTGGGAAAAGCCTCTAGAAGGCCACCTAAGACCTCCTCGGACCCATCCACACCATCCTACATCATCCCAAGCTCCAAACTTCCCTTTAATGCCACCTGTTCACTACCACACTCAAACATAATAAATTAGATGCATGTTAAATTCACATAAAAATCCAAAAATATGTTTTTTGATTGTTTACTTCCAGACATAGCATGGTTAAATGTTGTTTACTCCCTTGAGTGGGTAATGACATTTCTTTCATGGTTTTCATAGTGTTTTTGGCAAAAGTAGAATTAGCATGTTAATTAGAGTTTACTAGGTTTTGCTTTACATTCCAGTCTTTCTCTTTTCTGTAGTTAGAATAGCATCTGTAGAGTAATCTTTCTTTCCTTTCATCACACATAGAACTTCTTCTAAAATATATAGAAGTTGGCTTGAGCTCCTAGTGATCTCGTGCCGGCTGACCAAGTGACAACCTACAGTGAGAACTAGTACTTGTGCATATAGCACTGACGCTTCCAAGTTTCTTACAAACTACTAGGTTGATAAAAGGAAAGTTGGTAGCCCAGGAGTTACAACATTCTTCCTACAATACTAGTGCCCACCATTTCTCTACACCTAGATTCTCCTTTAAGGCCTTCGACGGGCACACCTTGCTCCCTCAAGAGGCTTTTTAAGATTACCCATAGAACTAGGAGAAAAAACAATCTTTATTAAGGTCAATGTCATCGATGCACCATAATATTATAACCTACTACTTGAATGAAGTTGGTTCTACATTATTACCATTATCGTTTCATTAGTCTTCCATTTCATGATGTTTCCCCGTGATTTTTCAAGCCCGGTCTTCGATTTGACAACAAACAATAAATCCCCTTCATAAGAAACTCTTCCACTCTTGCATAGTGTATTGAGGTATCAATGTTCAAATACTCCTCCTTGATGGGCATATTCCCTCTCCTTCAATTTGGGTTACCAGAGTCAACCAATGCCATCAATATTCTCACCTATGTTTACTATGACTGATGGGTCTATTGATCCTTGGATAGATTTTTCTCTTGGAGATGTTGGTATTTTTGTTGAAACGATGTCTTTTGCACATGACTCAAGTTCTTCCCATGATGTCAAAATTTCTTCTCCCTTCATTGAATATGATTCTGATGGGTCGACTGACTCATGGGTCGACCCTTCTCTTGAGGGAATTGGCATGTTTGGTGATATGAGATTGGTTGAATTGGAGCCAATTTCTTCCCAAAATGTCGAACTTGATTCTCCTGCTTTTTTATCCAAACATGCTAGGCCCATTTACCCATCGATCATTCCCCCAAGTTCTTCCAATGATGTTATGCATGGTTCGCTCTCTCTACCCTGCTAACCTTAAGGAAAAAATCTTTATATTTCATTTTTCTTGGGACGATCAATCTCATCCTTTATTTTTTCCACCTGGTCAAAACTATGGAATTGTGACTTAATCACCTTTGATTTTCCACAAAACTGTTATTAGGTGCAAGGTACCAACATCACCTATGATGCTCTATTTGATCAAAACCTTGTATGTTTTTCTTTTGATACCTCCATCAACACTCAAAATCTTTGGGTCATGGATCATTTGACAATTATATGGGATTGTACTTAAGATGATATTTATCTTTAAAATTATTTGTATCTTAGTTTCATGACATTCTTCCACCTTTACATGAAGTGATTCTAGGTTTTATTCACAACTTCTTGCACATTCGTGTCATAGGGGCCAGTGCCATGCATCCCCCACCTAGGTCCATAATGTCATTCCCATCATAAAAAATAATGGATTTTATCATATCTGTGTATACTTTAGATCTTACACTTATTTGAATAATTTCGGTCCTGATGGGTATATTATCATGGAGCCCCCCATTAGGTTCCTTTCTAGGCCACACTCTATCTACGTCTCTGGGCATAGTATCCTGTACATATGTATGTAGTATGTTTTCTTTTAATCTTTTTGCATGTGTTACATTTCAGTCTCTTTCTTATCATTTTTGGTACTTGGTTTGAAAATTCCTATATCCTCTTCGATCTATGTCAGTTATGTTGTTGTAGCCAACCATAGTTCCCAGAACATTACTTCCACCACTTGGGTGCTCATTTCACCGACTAATGAACCTCTGAGTTTAAAGGGCATCTTTCTCAGCCTTTCCACCAACAATGTTGCATAATAAAGTGTCATCATTGAATTCTTATCTAAGGCCATATATTTAGGCATCTGTTAATTAGTGTTTTATCTAGATTGTCAACCTATGGCATTGCAGTTGGATAGTGTCTTTCATGTTCTACATCCTATCTTATTTCTTCATTTTTTAAGGATACATATGCTTGAACATTCATTTCATTAGATCATTTATTAACATGTACCTAACAATTATAATACATTGGGTGATTACGTTTTGGAATGGAATCTTCCACATGTATAATCGAGAAAACTAAACATACATGTATAGAAAAACATGGGACCCATTGTATATCAATTACAAATCCATAAAGAAAACACTAAAACTCATATATATAATATATAAATATATATATATATATAAATATATATAATAAAGAGTTTGCATACATGATCATAATATACAAAGAAATGGTATAGTGTCAAAATTGGGCTCATAATGCAATTACATCAACACTCATGTCCATATAAAATAAATTCCCCAAGCGGGGTACATAGTAAAACTTCTAACACTACTCATCATCAGAGTCATAGTGTGCTCAGTAACATAGTGTAATTTTGTCCACTCAGAAAATAAGCCGACTCATCCTGCTGGACACCCCAATGGTGTGGCATTGCATGTGTCTATGAATCTCATCTAGTTGAGACAATGGTACTTTAATCATCATCCCCTCTTGGTTATGTTACACTTACCTTACCTCACTACAGTCTGATTCTACCTCCTCATTTATCTCCTCATGGGCCTCTAACGGCTCCACCACTCTCACTACCCCTCGTCAGTCATAAGGAGATCCACCCTTGGGTATCTATGGTGAGACATTTGTTTCATTCATGCCTATTAAATATTAGTACTCTATACCATCTAAAAAATAAAAATAAAATAAAATAAACTGTAAAATTCATATTTCACTGACCAGGGGACCCCACTGCTTTACCTAGGGAAACATTAGCTCACGATAATGGTGGAAATCTACTCTTGCATATGCATAATCATCAATCTAGATAAATTACACGTCTAACTAAAAAAAGTAATCCTTTTCATATGCTCGTATGAATGTTTCACCTACTAGCCTCGATAGTAATTCACTCCACCTATTCATCCATGGGATTGATCTCTTTTTTTATGTTGGGATAACTTGTGGTAGCAATATCAGTACTTTCTCAAAGAAAAATGATATATTATGTTTTCGTATCGAAACATACCCTACTTACCTTTTTTGAATTTAGTTAGCAAATCCTTTAATTTTATGGGCAACCCTTTTGTTGACGATGCTAGAAACGACCAACAGGGGGGTTCTCTCTGATGTGAACTCACAATTAGACCCCGCACAATTTGGAGTAGGATCCCCAACCTTAATACATTTGATTTTGAAGTGGTGGGTTTTAATAGTGTGCTTTGGCTACAATAAACACATAGAATGATGTATATGTGACTTTTGGTAGAAACAATTGTATGAACTTTGTGAAGTGTCAAGTCAAATGCATGAGAATTTCCATCACATCAAAGCGGAAGAAAGTGGGCCCCTTATAAGCATGTAATAGTAGTTACCTTAAAAGGAACACAAGAGTAGTAAAAGAATCATAATTTAACCAAATAGTTCATAAGAATTAGCATAAATGAAATAACATATATCACAAACATGACAAGAATAGTCTTACTACATCGACAAAATATGCATGAAAACATGTCGACCATGAGCTTTTATTAAAGTGAAATTTCTAGACATACATTTACAATTGACAAAACACTAGCCCCAATAGTGGATCATGAAGCCAACACTTGTCCAAAGAAATATAATCCTTTTATGCTAAAGGAGAAGGCAAGGCTCTCATAAATACTCCAAAGCTTTATATCCTAAGCAAAAATCCCTTTACATGGGTTATGAGGGTATATTTATAACATATGATATGACCATTCATCTCCCTTTGTGACCTTTGGACTTCCCTCATGACTCTTTAACTTCTTTTGTCCCTTTCATAACTAATGACCTTTCATATTCCACAATTGAAGCTTGGTCTTCCACTTACAAATTATTTCAAATACAATATTAAAATACCCAGATAAGAAAAAATTAGGTAGAGTTTAATAAAACAAGAACAATAAGACAAGAACATATCAATGTTGAGTTTAGGGAAAATCTAGCTCAACAGCTTCAACTTATAGATATTTGGTCACATAGTGATGCCAAACTATGTATTGTATGATTATTCCCTCAAAATTTCCGATGGGATCAGGTTGAAAATCGACTCTAGCCTCCATTGCATATGGCTATACTGCCTTGGAGACAGTTTCTGTTTCCTTCTTCAACAAGAATAGCATGGTGTTGATCTTGGCAGGGCCACCAATATACTTGTGCATATCATGTTTGTTGACCCCTAGGTCCCCTTTGGTAGCAATCTTCCTAAACTGGTCCAAGTTTTCTTCAACTTCCTATCTAACCTTATTCCTTCCTTTGGCTTGAGTGAGTGTGTCAACTAAAGACATCTTGTGAGACTTCACCATAGAATCCACATTATTGCACAATAGTTCATAAGAGGAAAAAATGTTGGTAATGATGGTGCCAAGTTCTTTTCTATTTTTTATAAGCATCCAAAATTCATCTTTTTCCATGAACGAGAGAGCTAATGGGCCACCCTAGTAGAGACACACATGAACGAGAAGGATCCGTACAACATCAAGAGGAATAGTCCACAGAGATGTGGAAATTGGTGAAACAAATGTAATGAATAAGATCTATCTAATATCTAGTGGAATAGTCCACAAAGATGCGACAACAATAATAGAAATTATACCAAATTCTCAATATTATAAGCACCAAAATAACCAAAATAGTTCAACTACTTTAGCACAGATGAAAGCAAACATGAATTACAAACATTCACATAATAGTCTTACAAATATCCAAAATCCATGCATGAAGAATGTGTTGGCCCAAAGGGCTTCTTTTATTAAGTAAAAGTTCCAAGACATGTGTATACAATTAACATCACTAGCTCCAATAGTGGAGAGTTGGAGCCCCTCCTTACTCCTTAAAAGAACTAGCTTGTCTCTCTAATGCCTTGTAGGAGGAGCCAAGGTGAAAATCCCTTTTCTCTTACAATGAGGGTGTATACGTAACACTGAGGAAATGATGCTTCACCTTCCTTATGACTCTTCATATACCATTATGACTATTTTACTTCGTATGACTTCGCAACTTTACATGACTCTTCATATTCCATACATGTCTTTTGGACTTCCACTTTACAATACATTTTCGAAACATAATTTACATTATTAACCACAATGGTGTTGAATGTGACAACTCATGACATGGCATAAAATGACACTATTGACATCAATTGCTTGATGATGT
>APFE031311534.1:128259-156024 GCA_000404065.3 Pinus taeda | reverse complement strand
CCATAATGTCATTCCCATCATAAAAAATAATGGATTTTATCATATCTGTGTATACTTTAGATCTTACACTTATTTGAATAATTTCGGTCCTGATGGGTATATTATCATGGAGCCCCCCATTAGGTTCCTTTCTAGGCCACACTCTATCTACGTCTCTGGGCATAGTATCCTGTACATATGTATGTAGTATGTTTTCTTTTAATCTTTTTGCATGTGTTACATTTCAGTCTCTTTCTTATCATTTTTGGTACTTGGTTTGAAAATTCCTATATCCTCTTCGATCTATGTCAGTTATGTTGTTGTAGCCAACCATAGTTCCCAGAACATTACTTCCACCACTTGGGTGCTCATTTCACCGACTAATGAACCTCTGAGTTTAAAGGGCATCTTTCTCAGCCTTTCCACCAACAATGTTGCATAATAAAGTGTCATCATTGAATTCTTATCTAAGGCCATATATTTAGGCATCTGTTAATTAGTGTTTTATCTAGATTGTCAACCTATGGCATTGCAGTTGGATAGTGTCTTTCATGTTCTACATCCTATCTTATTTCTTCATTTTTTAAGGATACATATGCTTGAACATTCATTTCATTAGATCATTTATTAACATGTACCTAACAATTATAATACATTGGGTGATTACGTTTTGGAATGGAATCTTCCACATGTATAATCGAGAAAACTAAACATACATGTATAGAAAAACATGGGACCCATTGTATATCAATTACAAATCCACCCCCCCATAAAGAAAAACTAAAACTCAATAAATATATATATATATAATATAATATATAATATATATATATATAACTAGTTTGCATACATGATCATAATATACAAAGAAATGGTATAGTGTCAAAATTGGGCTCATAATGCAATTACATCAACACTCATGTCCATATAAAATAAATTCCCCAAGCGGGGTACATAGTAAAACTTCTAACACTACTCATCATCAGAGTCATAGTGTGCTCAGTAACATAGTGTAATTTTGTCCACTCAGAAAATAAGCCGACTCATCCTGCTGGACACCCCAATGGTGTGGCATTGCATGTGTCTATGAATCTCATCTAGTTGAGACAATGGTACTTTAATCATCATCCCCTCTTGGTTATGTTACACTTACCTTACCTCACTACAGTCTGATTCTACCTCCTCATTTATCTCCTCATGGGCCTCTAACGGCTCCACCACTCTCACTACCCCTCGTCAGTCATAAGGAGATCCACCCTTGGGTATCTATGGTGAGACATTTGTTTCATTCATGCCTATTAAATATTAGTACTCTATACCATCTAAAAAATAAAAATAAAATAAAATAAACTGTAAAATTCATATTTCACTGACCAGGGGACCCCACTGCTTTACCTAGGGAAACATTAGCTCACGATAATGGTGGAAATCTACTCTTGCATATGCATAATCATCAATCTAGATAAATTACACGTCTAACTAAAAAAAGTAATCCTTTTCATATGCTCGTATGAATGTTTCACCTACTAGCCTCGATAGTAATTCACTCCACCTATTCATCCATGGGATTGATCTCTTTTTTTATGTTGGGATAACTTGTGGTAGCAATATCAGTACTTTCTCAAAGAAAAATGATATATTATGTTTTCGTATCGAAACATACCCTACTTACCTTTTTTGAATTTAGTTAGCAAATCCTTTAATTTTATGGGCAACCCTTTTGTTGACGATGCTAGAAACGACCAACAGGGGGGTTCTCTCTGATGTGAACTCACAATTAGACCCCGCACAATTTGGAGTAGGATCCCCAACCTTAATACATTTGATTTTGAAGTGGTGGGTTTTAATAGTGTGCTTTGGCTACAATAAACACATAGAATGATGTATATGTGACTTTTGGTAGAAACAATTGTATGAACTTTGTGAAGTGTCAAGTCAAATGCATGAGAATTTCCATCACATCAAAGCGGAAGAAAGTGGGCCCCTTATAAGCATGTAATAGTAGTTACCTTAAAAGGAACACAAGAGTAGTAAAAGAATCATAATTTAACCTACAAAATAGTTCACAACATAACCATGATCGAAATAACATGACAACACACATTCAACAAGATTCATACTAAGGAAAAAGAAATAGTTCATAAGAATTAGCATAAATGAAATAACATATATCACAAACATGACAAGAATAGTCTTACTACATCGACAAAATATGCATGAAAACATGTCGACCATGAGCTTTTATTAAAGTGAAATTTCTAGACATACATTTACAATTGACAAAACACTAGCCCCAATAGTGGATCATGAAGCCAACACTTGTCCAAAGAAATATAATCCTTTTATGCTAAAGGAGAAGGCAAGGCTCTCATAAATACTCCAAAGCTTTATATCCTAAGCAAAAATCCCTTTACATGGGTTATGAGGGTATATTTATAACATATGATATGACCATTCATCTCCCTTTGTGACCTTTGGACTTCCCTCATGACTCTTTAACTTCTTTTGTCCCTTTCATAACTAATGACCTTTCATATTCCACAATTGAAGCTTGGTCTTCCACTTACAAATTATTTCAAATACAATATTAAAATACCCAGATAAGAAAAAATTAGGTAGAGTTTAATAAAACAAGAACAATAAGACAAGAACATATCAATGTTGAGTTTAGGGAAAATCTAGCTCAACAGCTTCAACTTATAGATATTTGGTCACATAGTGATGCCAAACTATGTATTGTATGATTATTCCCTCAAAATTTCCGATGGGATCAGGTTGAAAATCGACTCTAGCCTCCATTGCATATGGCTATACTGCCTTGGAGACAGTTTCTGTTTCCTTCTTCAACAAGAATAGCATGGTGTTGATCTTGGCAGGGCCACCAATATACTTGTGCATATCATGTTTGTTGACCCCTAGGTCCCCTTTGGTAGCAATCTTCCTAAACTGGTCCAAGTTTTCTTCAACTTCCTATCTAACCTTATTCCTTCCTTTGGCTTGAGTGAGTGTGTCAACTAAAGACATCTTGTGAGACTTCACCATAGAATCCACATTATTGCACAATAGTTCATAAGAGGAAAAAATGTTGGTAATGATGGTGCCAAGTTCTTTTCTATTTTTTATAAGCATCCAAAATTCATCTTTTTCCATGAACGAGAGAGCTAATGGGCCACCCTAGTAGAGACACACATGAACGAGAAGGATCCGTACAACATCAAGAGGAATAGTCCACAGAGATGTGGAAATTGGTGAAACAAATGTAATGAATAAGATCTATCTAATATCTAGTGGAATAGTCCACAAAGATGCGACAACAATAATAGAAATTATACCAAATTCTCAATATTATAAGCACCAAAATAACCAAAATAGTTCAACTACTTTAGCACAGATGAAAGCAAACATGAATTACAAACATTCACATAATAGTCTTACAAATATCCAAAATCCATGCATGAAGAATGTGTTGGCCCAAAGGGCTTCTTTTATTAAGTAAAAGTTCCAAGACATGTGTATACAATTAACATCACTAGCTCCAATAGTGGAGAGTTGGAGCCCCTCCTTACTCCTTAAAAGAACTAGCTTGTCTCTCTAATGCCTTGTAGGAGGAGCCAAGGTGAAAATCCCTTTTCTCTTACAATGAGGGTGTATACGTAACACTGAGGAAATGATGCTTCACCTTCCTTATGACTCTTCATATACCATTATGACTATTTTACTTCGTATGACTTCGCAACTTTACATGACTCTTCATATTCCATACATGTCTTTTGGACTTCCACTTTACAATACATTTTCGAAACATAATTTACATTATTAACCACAATGGTGTTGAATGTGACAACTCATGACATGGCATAAAATGACACTATTGACATCAATTGCTTGATGATGTGGCAATGGAAAGGCACAAATCCTATTGTATGTTGCAGGTCTACTTGAGAGTGCTTTTCTTTTCACCTCTGCATCGCACGATGATAAGGGACCTTCAATGATCTCAAGTCTTGAAGGGTGATCAAAAGCTTGGGTCCCTTTGCTTTCTCTTGATTAATAATGTTGTGTACTTAGCTACAAGAATGTATTTTAGCATGTTGCACTCCTTTATCTCGTTGCTCATCATATTTTCATGGCATAATAAGATACATGTTTCTACAATTCACTCATGAAGAGATGACATCAGTCTCAAAACCCCCTAATCTAAGATTTTCCATGTTGGTCCATTGATTGAGCTAGAACCAAATGGAAGGCTGGAAAAAGTGCTTAGTGACTATGCAGTTGCATAGTTTAAGAATTCAAGGGGAGCCTTGAGACTACGCAGTGCGTAGTTCATGATGGGATGAGGGGAAAACTACACAATTCTGAGGGTCAGTGTGGTAGGCTGAGGGGATGAGTAATCAGTGAGTACATTGCACAGTTTTGGGAGATAAGAGAGTTTGGGCCATTACATAGTTCAAGAGATTGAGGCTAGAGACTGTGCAGTTAGGGCTAGGCTAGGAAGACAATTGTGTGATTCTAGGAGTCACGGTCAGGGCTTAAGCACATAAGCTATGAAATGTAGCAGTCATGGGAGGTAGGAATTATGCATTGCAAAGTACCAAGAGGAAAGCTCATAGAAGAGGATTGATAATTTGAAATGCAAAGTTCAAGGAGGGTGAGCGAAGCTAGCTTGCTTGGTCAGGAAGTTTTGAAAAAAATAACTAAGTGCGGGATCAATGAGGTTGATGTGAACAGTGATACAACTTTGACTATGATCACAAACTTAGAATAATTGACGACACAACAACATAGATCATCTAGGACACATGACAATGCATTTCCCTTCATGCGACAAATTTACAAAAAGTTTATGGCAAGTGCGACACTTAAGATACACTTTGCGATGACCATGATGACGCTTGTGTGACAGTTCTTTTAAGACTTTGGGAATGAGTGTAAAAGCGTTTTGCATGGTTAGTATAACTCATTTAAATAAAGGTGACCTCTTGAAACCACTAGAATGGGCTTATATACATGATATGAAATTTTTCCTATCTTGCAGACGGGACAAAAAATCTTCAAGAAAACATATGGAATGAGTTCTGATGTTTGTGACAACAATTTACAAGACCAAGGAAGGCTCTGAAATTGACCATAAGCTAAAATTTTGGAAGGTGTTGTAGCAACTCCAACATAATAATAACAAAACAATTCTTGAGGAGATGTATAATTCCTTTCATATTATTAAGAAAATACATATTTTGAAAAAACTTGGTTTCTATATCAATGAGAAATAAAATATTTCAATTTACATATTAAATAACATAATTATATATGAATTTTATATATATAATAAAGTAATTGAAACAAAAAATTCTTACGTATAATACTCTCATTACTAAGAATATTTTAATATAAGACTTCTATAAAATATTTCAACATCAACTTCATAAATATCTGTTGGAAATATTTTCCATTGATGTCAACAGGTGGCAGTAGGAGGCATGGGTGTGAAAGATGGAGCAGATTCTAACCACAAGAGGAAGGGTTGAGGTGAAAATAATTGTAGAGAGCTTGAAGCCATTTTTTTTAATATATGAGCTCAAAGGCTACATTGGACCCACTCAAGTGGAAATTACTCTTAAATATATTTCCAACGGTATAAGGAAGTCCCAAAATGGCCTCCTGGATTAAAAAATAGAACTAGTCAAAGCTCTATGATCCCAAGTCCAAAATAAAAGAATTAATAGAGGTTTTGGAGGACCCTTTGGCATATAGAAAAATTTGGCATAAGTGGCAACCCTAGCAGAAATACTGGAGATGTGGCCAAATGGATGATAGGGAAGATGTGGTTGATAGCATAGTAGCGAGGAACCCCATTGGCTCTGGAAGAATGTTGAAACCCTTAAAATCTCAGATCATGTAACTTGTTTAGAATTCAAATTAATAAAAAAAGATGAGAGCTCTAGTCTAAGCATTGGACACAGGTTCCATGTAGTAGTGGAGGACCAAGGGTGTAAAATGAATTATAAAGGGAAATAAGTCCCTCGACAGGACTTTGGAAGTGCCCAACCGATGGTCACAAGACAAGATCATATGAAGAAACAACTTCAGCTTTAGGGCTAAAGACTACATGGTGGCATTCCGATGACACTTGGAGATGGGCCCTTGGAGAGAGGTAGTGGTCCCGAGGAGTGGTTTCCTACTTTGTCAATCATGTAGATTAACGATAGACATCTATCCTAACGAAACCCCTCCCAAAACCACAAACCACTTAGGAGTTGTGTTGAGGAGGGAAGGGCTTGAACCCATTGGTTTTCGAAATAAAAAAAGGAAAGGTTCACAAAACAAGACCCCAGTGGATATTTTCTCTCTCCTCCAGGAGGATAGGTTGCATCTCATGATTGGATTAGTAGATAATGGAGGATGATGTCAGCACCAACCTATGAAGGTGACTTCACACAACCAATAGGAGGTGGACATGTGGCATGCAGATATGGAATTTTTGGGCATCCAATTGGCACTTTTCTGGGAGACACATGTCACCACTCTAGAGGCACTAGGTGTCCCTAATGATGGCATCATGACATCATCCCAAAGGTTCATCCTGAAGGGATTAGCCTAGAAGACTGGTGATAGTTTCAAGTTCAAGAGTACACATTGACATTGTTAATGGGCAGAGTGTGTTATGCAACCAACTCACAAAATAGAAGAAGAGATAGATCAATGACTTCAAAATAAGCCTCTTCGAGGGGGAAACCTCCATTACATTAAAAAAATTAACAATTCTTGGATGATACAAATGGCAAGGCCTCATTTATATATACAAGATTCTAAGGGGTCACAATATAATAAGAGCCGACATAACAATAATAAGGTAAGGGCACAACAATAACAATAGTGGGCTTCTATGGGGCACAATAATAACAATATAGGGACTACATGGGAACAACAATACAATAAGGGTGTTGCTCTAATAACAAGAAGGGGCTAAACTAGTATTATAGGGACCTAACATGCCCCTCTCCCTCAAAAAGTTTTGCCCTCAATTCTTGAGTGGTTTTGCATGCTTCTGTATAAAATTCTCATCCTCCCATGTGGAATCCTCAATAGGTAAGCTCTTCCACTTGATGAGATACTCTGAAATTGATCGATTTCATATTTTTTAGGTTCTTGTTTCCATGTTTGCTTTAGGGTCCAATATGGTTTTTCTTTCCCCATCAAGCTCCCACAATATTGTTTGAATTAGGACCATGTCACCTATAACCTTCTTTAAGCATGAAGCATGAAAAACTGGGGGCACTTGGGAAGATGTAGGAAGCTCCAATTTGTATGTTGTAGTACCAATATTTTCTAACACCTTGTAAGGACCATATTATATTTTTGATAATTTATTATCCTTATTAGCTTGCTTGATGGACATTTGTTTGTATGGTTGTAGCCATAAAAATACCCAGTCGCCTACATCAAAAATTCTTTCATTGTGACGTTGATCTGCTTGTCATTTCATTTGATTCTATTCCAAAGTGAGGTTATATTTTAAGAGTTGGAGAACTTGTTGTTGATGCTCAATGTGACCTTCCACTTCTTGAACCTTAGAATGATTGTCCAAGACATTTTGGAGATCAGGAAAAATAGATGATTTCACTATTTGAACCTCTAGTGAACATAATTGTGCACTTACGCGTCAGTTCTTTTTCTTTAGAATCTTTGTGATGCCATTAGAGATGATTATCTTTCCTGGTTTCCTTGCGATACCTCTTAATTCAACTTCCTTTCCTTCCCAAAAAAATTCAAGAAAATTTCTTGAAAATGAAAGCTATCATCCCCAAAGATTGTAACCATTAGACTCCTACTACAACATTAGCACCGCCCATTGGAATGGAAAACATTGAAATATTCAAGCCATATTCTCTGATGGATAGCTTGATATTGTGGCAATTTCCAAAGAAATTTATGGTTCCTCCATTTGCAACCATTACTTGACACTTTGGTGCTGTATATAGGAAGCAATTTAATTCCTTGGCTATCTTACAATGAAAACATTATGGGTACTACCCGAATCAATCAACACTATTACCTTTTTCTTATTGGTATGTCCTTCTTTCTTGAGAGTTTGAGGAATTTTAATTCTAGTCAATGCATTACGAGATATGGTCGGATTCATTTCTTCATTCTCTCGGGTTGGTTCCTAGTGTATATCCTCTTCTTTTGATGTTTCTTGATCCTTTTCTACCTCCTCTTCACAATTTATGTAAATTAAATTCTTCTTAGCACACTTATGACCTTTAATGTATTTTATATCACAACTGTAATAAAGCCCTTTTGCTATTTTTTCTTCCAATTTTTGTGGTGTCAACCTTTTAGGTTGTGGAAGACTAGGAGCAGCAACACTTGCAACTTTATAGTGATGAGTGGTAGACTTCATTGTTGCCATAATTTTTCTTTCAACTTTTCTTGCCACCTTGAATGACTTCTCTAATGAATCAGGTTCCCAAAGACAAACCTCATGTTGTATGTTATCTTTTAAAGCTCCTATGAAGACATGAATCATGCACTCCTCTAGAATAATAGTTACTGTAAAATTCAACTTTTGGAAGTCCTCAATGTGATCCACCATTGAACCCTTTTGTTTGAGATTTATCAATTGATAGAGAAGGTGTTTCTCTTTGTATCATCATAATGTGCTATCATTTCCCCCATAAAAATGGACCAAGTGACCATTTTTTATGAGAGAAAAGCGATCGATACCATGAAAACTAACTGGGTTGTAAATATAAAGTTGCAATGCGTACCTTTTGTGTGTTTTGCACATTATGGAGATCAAAATATTTCTCCATCTATAGTATCCATGTTACAAGATCATTGTCATCAAAATTCCTCATATCGATCTTTGGAATATGGCGTGTCTTCAATCCAAAGTTATATTTTATGAAATCATGATTAACATTTCTTTTGTTCTCATCACGAGTTTCCTCTACTACCCTTTCGCCATTAGGAGACCTTTCTTGTAGCAGCTTTTTCCCATCTTCCTTCAAACCTTCCATGTCTTTCTTCAAATATTCCATGTCTTTCTCCAAATATGCTTCCATACCATCGATATTATCTTGCATGGCATAGATAAAACTATCCATATTATCTTCGATCGCATTTGTAAAATCATCCATCCAATTTTGCTTACTAGGTGTTTCTATTTTCTTCATTTGAGTCATTCTTTTTCTTGCTTTTAGGAGCTCGATATTTAAATTATTGTAACTCTGTAATTTTGGATCTTCAAGTTATGAAATTGTGGCCTTTGGTAGCCCTCTGAGTCCTCTTTCTGACCCACAAGTTTGATCTAGATTGTATCCTCCAAGAAAGAGTTATAAATAATCTCCCACAATGACTTGATTATAAGCAGGTTAAGTAGAGTGAACCTGTATGAAATTCGACGTGTCATTGTTTCCACCTTCGGCCCTGAAAATGATACCCAACAAAATACAGTCTGTCCCCTTTCTATCACTTTTTATGAAATTTGAATTTGATGCTCAAAGAGAAAATGATGATGATTTTACCAAGGTCACCTATTTGAGATGGAATTCTAGAGCCTACAAAAACCCTAACTTCCTTGGATCTTATCTCTCAACTTATAGAGAACCAAGATCTGAAATTTTTGTACAAGGTTCTGATTTATTCTCAAATGGGTTTTAATTTCAGCTTCTAAAGTTTCTTAGAAACAAATTCATAGTGAAAATTCCACGATGGCGTGTTTGAGATGGAATTCTGGAGCATGCAAAAACCATAACTTACTCATATCATATATCCAAAAATATAGCGAGAGCAGATCTAAAATTTTGACACATGGTTCAACATGATTTTCGCTCAAATGGGTTTTAATTTTAGCTTTTGAAGCTTCGTAGAAATTGTTTTATAGTATAAATTCCACAATGACCTATTTGAAGTAGTGAAACCCTAGAATCCAAAGCTCTGATACCAAATGTTATGCAAACAGCTCAAAAAATAAAAGAAAAGATAGATTAATGACTTCAAAATAAGCCTCTTCGAGAGGAAAACCTCCTTTACGTGAGACAAATCAACAATTATTGGATGCTTCAAATGACAAGACCTCCTTTCTATATATAGGAGTCTAAGGGGTCACAATATAATCAGAGCCGACATAACAATAATAAGGTAAGGTCACAATAATAACAACATTGGACTTCCATGGGGCACAATAATAACAATATGGGGACTACATGGGCATAAAAATACAATAAGGGGGTTTCACTAATAACAATAAGGGGCTGCACTAGTAGTATAGGGACCTAATAGAGTGGCATCCAATGAACAAAGGGCCAGGTGTACCCCACTAGCTAGCTCATGTCTGATCCCAGAATCCCATAAACTCTTAAGAACTTAATTAAATAGAATAATTGGGATAAAGAGAGAGAACTTAGCACTTAATGCCTAATTCGATGGTCATACAGACCGGTCTTATGTTGATAAAGCATGAAAAGGAGCTAGCAAAGGGGGTTTAAGCCCAAATTCGGTGGAACTGACATTTTTGACAGTAGAATTGGAAACCAAGCCAACTTAACTACATAGAAAAATAGCAGGCAGATTGTTAAAACTTGTAAAAGTCAAAATTAGCTAAAATAAGAGAATAAACCCAATTCAACTGGCATAAAAGGATATTCAAAGTCATAAAACATGGTGAGTAGGACTAGAAGACTGAAATAAATAGTAAGAAGGAAAAATTAAAGGCACATGCATAGATCTAATATATGATGCATTCCAAAATTAGTAAGCTAAATATTATTTATAAGAAGGCTTGTGTAAATAATTTGAAATATAGATCTCGAGAGTTTTTGGGTAAGGTGAAGCTGTTAGTGTTTTCATAGTAATAAGATATTGTTGTAAGTGTTTTTTTGAAGTAGTTACAAAGATTTAATATGTTTTGAAAGCAAAGAAGGTAGTCATTGATCCTAGTGTGAAAATGGATGAAAAATGGAATAGTGAGTGTCTAAAGTGAGTTATATCTTGTTGATCAAGGGTTGGTGCTCCTTCCACTGGGTGCTAGAGAATAGTTGGGGTTGTAGCTTCATTTAGTTGTAGCTGATAAACTAGGAAGTTGTATCTTCCTGCTGGTTGTGGCCAAAACATTGTAGTTGAAAGTTGTAGTTTTCCCTATTACTAAAATGAAGAATCAGTTTGTGAAGTTATTTTCTCCTTGAATATTTCATTGATTGTTGAGGTAGTTGTTTGTCATATTTATTGTTGAAAGTGTTATTTACTATATTATTTCTCTCACACAAAGCAAAAAAAAAAATTGTATTGGTAAAATTGCTATAATACTTATTCATCCCCCTATCAATATTGTCTTGGTTTCCAACAATTGGTATCAGAGCCAGGTTACTTCTAATTAGTCTAACAGCTGGAAGAAAGATCAAGTACCATGGAAAACAAGGAAGGATGTTTTATCAATAAGGCACCTATGTTCAATGGAAAAAAACTATGCTTTTTGGAAAGTGAGGATGAAGATCTACATTCAATCACTCAGAGTTGATGTATGGCATGTTTTGGAAGAATAATATCAAAGACCTCCAACATTGGTTACCAAAGATCAGAAGTTGGACTTCACATGCAATGCTAAAGAAATGCATGCCCTGCTTGCTGACCTACCTAAATCATAGCCTGCCAAGGTGATGGATTGTAAATCTACCAAGGAAATATGGGATAAGATGAGCAATTGCTATGAAGGAGTTAAAAAGGAAAAGAAATCTAAACTCCAAGATTTTAGGATCAAATTTGAATCTTTTAGCATGCATGGTGATGGAGAGATTCCAAAGTACTGTAAAAGAGTTGATGAAGTTGTGAACACCATTAAAGGGATTTATGACAAGCTAGATGAAGATGTGGTAGTTCAAAAAGTGTCAAGATCTCTTCTTGACATATTTAATCCCAAGGTGTCATCCATTGAAAAAATGGCATGTCTAAACACTCTCACTTTAGATCAACTCATTTGAATACTCACTGCCTGTGAGATGAGGAGTTCTAAAGGAAAATATGCAGCCAAATAATTAGCCTTCAAAGCATAAAACAAGTGCAAGGATTAGCATGCTGACACATGTTGTGAATCAAATGAAGAAGAAGCTAATTTTGTGAGGAGGCTCAAGCAAGTATAAGGAAAGTATAAAGGTAATTTTCGCTTTAAATGTTTTAATTGTTGTCAAGTTGGTCATTATGCATCAATGTGCCTTGAAAAGAAGAAAAAATATTATGATCGTAAAGAAAAGTTTAAGAAAGATCATAAAGTAGAATGAAGGATAAGAAGAGAGGTTTCTATGCTCAAGATGAGAGCTCTTCTACTAGTGAGCCAACCAATCATTATATGAGGACAAAGATGATGAGAGCCCTAAGGAATTCATGTTGATGGCCATTGAAAAGATGCAAGTTGAGGTTATTAAATCTAATAATGAAGAATAATAATTTGACCTTGAGGGAGAGCTCGTTAGTGCTCTTGAAGAAATGGAGAGGCTGAAAAAGAAAAACAAAACCTAGAAAGAATCCATGATAAAAGAGAAGGTTGAGGTAGTAGCTCCATTACTTTTTTAGTTAGAAGAAGGTAAGAAAATCCAAGAAACCTTGAACCAGTAGTTGGTTGAAAAGTCTCAAACATGTGAAAAGCTGGAAGGAGAAGTTGTGCTCTAAGGAAGGAGCCTGAAAAAGCTAAAATATAGCTCAACTTAAATCAAAAGTTTAGCAAAGGGACAAAAAATTTAAATGAAATTCTAAAGGCTCGAAGCATCACCAAATCTCTAACTAGTCTTGGTCTTGATGGTAAGTACTATGCAACAACCAAACTGAATGGTAAAAACACTATTACCTTCATTCCCACAACAAAATAAGGGCCCACACAGTAGCTAAAATACAATACTCAGTCAATGAAAAATCAGTAGCAACAACAAAAGGAGCAATCTGTCCATGTAAATCGATTTTGTCAAAAATTTTCTCAGTGTAGAAGGAAGTCATCCTGGTACAACTGTGTCTTCCCTAGATATTATTTTATGTGCACTAATTATGGTCACAAAGCTGAAAAAATACAGAGTTAATTTATCATACAGACAACTGAGATCGAAGAGAAGAATTTAGCAGAAAGGAAGCAGACCCAAGCATAATTATTCATTTGCTTCCATAAATTATTAAGTGAAATTTTTTAAGTGCCAAAATGTTGGGCATATAGTTTTCAATTGCAGACTGAAAGAAAATAAGACAAGGCCAAATATTGAACAAATTGGACAGAAGCCAAAAGTTTGGAAATAAAAAGAAAAATCAGAGAAATGTGATATTGCATGTATGCACACAATGGTGGGAGCCATTGGTATGTGGATAGTGGTTATTCGAGGCACATGACAGGAGACAAAAGAAATTTTCTCACTTGGAAACCAGTTGGCAAAGGTAATGCTACTTTTGGTAACAATGCTCTAGGATAATTAATTTCAAGGTCAATCTCTCAAATGGAAAAGGTAAATCTAAGAACGTTTTATATGTTAATGGGCTGAAACATAATCTATTGAGTGTGTCGCAGATGTATGTTCAAGGCTACTATGTGGTTTTCAAAGCTAAAAATTGTCAAATCAAGTCGATAGGCACATGTGAAATAGTTGATGAGGTTGTAAGAATAAATAATAATTTTTAGAAGAGTAGGAATGACCTCTTAGGGTACAAAAGCCTCTATAACAGGTCATTCCTACTCTTCTAAAAACTATGCTCACCTGTATGGATTCATTATTTAATAAATAATAATGTCTATGTGCTCAAAGAAAAAGATAGAATCATGATTCTTATCAAAGGCATATGAGATTTTGTTGCGACACCAAAGGCTTGGACATCTGAACTTTGACCAAATTGTCAAAATTAGCAAGAAAAAATGCAATCAAGGACCTGACCAGGCTTTCAAAACCAGAAAACATTATTTTCAAATCCTATCAACTAGGAAAGAAAGCTCAAGTTCCTTTCAAGGCAAAGGAAAACTATTTAGCAAAGCCATTGTAGCTGGTGCAGAAGGATTTGTATGGACCATCCAAAATGTAGTCAACCATAGGTAAGCTATATTTTATGATAATAATTGATGACTTCAGTAGGATGATGTCGATTTTCTTTCTCAGAGAAAAATATGAGGATTTTGAGAAGTTTAAAGAATTCAAATCTATGGCTAAGAGTTAAACCAATTGGGAAATAAAAAGCATCATGTTAGACAATGGAGGTGAGTTCACTTCAAAGGAGTTTGATGAAATATGTAAGACACATGGCATCAAAAGGAAATTTACCATAACAAAGACTCCCCAACAAAATGGTGTGGTAGAGAGAGAAAACAAGTTAGTGCAACAGTTGGCCAGAGAAATGGTAATAGAAAAGAATGTCCAACAAAGGTTTTGGGAAGAGGAAATTCACACATTAGTTTTCATTCTCAATAAAGATTTTTTCTTTACCCAATAGTGACAAAAATCCATATGAATTGTGTTGTAGCAGATCAGAAATAGTCAAACACTTCAAATTTTTGGTAGTAGATGCTACATCAAAAGAAATGATGAGAAACTTTGAAATTTCAATGCCGAAGCAGAAGAAGGCATTTTTCTGGGTTATTCACATAACAATAAGGGTTACAGAGGTTACAATAAAGTCAACAATAGAATCATTGACTGTATATATGTGAAGGTAGATGAAAAATGATGGTCAAGAAGTGAGACAACTTGGAATATCCAACATCGATGAACGAGTAAGCTTTGATGATGAGAATGATGAGGAAGTTGCAAAATAAAGAGAGGAATAACCCCCTACTCCTTAGGCCAGGGATCCCCCAAGTTTTCCACAAAAACATCATCCAATTGATCAAATAGTTGGTGAATTAAATACTAGAGTGTAAAAAATAAGCAAGCTTCTCAATGTCCATATGCAAGCACATGTTTCTTTTTTGTAGATGGAAAAGCCAACGGGTATTTTTCAATCCATTCAAGATCAACATTAGCTAAATTCCATGAATGAAAAATTGGACCAAATTGAGAAAAATTAAACTTCGGAATTTGTTCCAAGACCTACAAGCAAGAATTTCATTGGCACAAAGTAGGTTTTCATAAATAAGTTAAGTGGTTGTGGAGAAGTAGTAAGAAACAAGGCCAAGTTAGTATGCAAAGGCTATGATCAAGTAGAAGGGTTGGATTTCTATTAAACTTTTTCTCATGTTGCTAGATTAGAAGCAATAAGAATTCTTTTAGCATATTTTTGTTTCAAGAAATTCAAAATATATTAAATGGATGTCAAATATATTTTTTTTAATGGAGAGCTACAGGAAGAAGTTTACATAGAGAAGATATAACAGTTTCAACTAACAGACAACCTAGATTATGTTTTCAGACTTAAGAAGGCTTTATATGGACTAAAGCAAGCCCTTAGAGCTTGGTATTCCAAGATAGACAACTACCTGATCAAGTGTGGAATTAAAATAGGAGCAACTAACAATAATTTATATGCCAAAGAAAAGGATGGAAAACTCATTGTGGTGGTAGTATATGTTGATGATATCATCTTTGCAAGTGATTCATATTTGTTGAACAGTGAATTTGCATCTAATATGAAGGTAGAATTTGAGATTTCCATGCTTGTAGAGCTATCATTTTCCTTGGATTGCAGATAGTGCAAACCACTTAAGGCATTTTTATTTCTCAAGGAAAGTATCTCAAGGAAGTGCTAATAAATTTGGCATGGAATAATGATCTATAATGAGCACTCCAATGGTGATAGGTTGAAATCTTAGTAAGATGGATGAATCTGCAAGAGTGGACCAAACCTTATATAGATTCATCATTAGTAACATTTTGTATTTGAAAAATGAAAGACCAGACATAATGCAAGTTGTCCCAATAGTTGGAAGATTTCAAGCGAATCCTAGACAAAGTAATCTCCTTGCAGCCAAAATAATTCTCAGATATCTTAGAGAAACAATGAACTATGTACTATGGTACCTAATAAGTAATGATTTTTCATTTAATTTTTATACTAACATTGATTGGGTAGGTGATATAAATGATCAAAAAAGCATAAGTGGTGTTTCTTTATTTCTTTGAGAAAGTCTAGTTTCATGGTTGAGGAAGAAGCAAGCTTCCATTTCCTTATCTACCACTAAAGCAGAATATATGGCAGAAACTTCTTGTTGTACTCAACTTTTGTGGATGAAGAAAACTTTGCAAGATGTACAAGTGTTTTATGATCAGTTGATCCCAATTATTTGTGAAACAAAAGTGCAATTACCATGTTAAATAATCATGTCCATCACTCTAAGACCAAGCAATACCCATCAAGTATCATTTCTTGAGGAAGTAGGTTGCAGCTCAAATTGTGAAATTGGAGTATGTACCTACCAACGAGAAAGTTGCTGATCTTTTTAAAAAGCCAAACATTAGAGAACAGTTTGAGTACTTGAGGCAAATATTTGGAGTCATTCATTTTTCCTCCCTTCACTAGCTCCTCCTCCAAGAGGAAGCAAGGAAACTGGTACATTTTTTCAACATATCAAAGTGAAGCTTCCAAGTCCACAACAATAAACATGAAACAAGAGCATTTGTTTACTAGAGAAGCATGGTGACATGGGGAGTGTTATCACCTGGATTGAACCTCAGGCTGAAGGAAGGCAATGCCAGGGTAACCACAAACCACGCTTCGCCAAGTAGTTATCCATACTAGGCCAGGAGAGGGATCTCTCCATAAGGATCTCAACCAAGATGATTGGATCAGGAAAATGATATTAGGCTAGGTATAGTAGCACAAAGTTTGATTTTATTTTGAAGGGGTTTTTGCTAGATCAGCAGGAGCTGGACAGTCAGGGCTAGGGAATTAGGTCAAAATTGTTGGGTGTTCAATGGGGCAAGGTAGGCATAAGGTTTAGCACACTAGGGCTTGATGAGTGAGGCTTTTTAAAACTGGTGGGAAGTTAGGAATAGCATGTGATTACCATGGATCCTTCCTAGACTATAGAAAACATATAATGGTGAATATTTCCCCAAAGTAGAGCAGTGATGTTATGAATTTTGCCTATCAACTTAAAAACATTCACTTAGAAGCAATGAAATGATTAATGAAGTACACAAAACATATTAACATGTGATCACAAGAGAAGAAACTAAACTAAGCTCCATACCACATGGATCCCAAAGAAATAGCTGCAATTTTTATTAATGTCCTCCTAAACTGCTACAAAATGATGTTAAATCGAGGCATAAGCATCCAGCTGAGTCCAACCCTTTACAATGAGAAATAAGAAGAAGATATAAGCATCGATTCAACCTCCTCCCATCCTTAGGGATCCAATCCCTAAGATGAGGAGCTAATCTAAGCAACACTGAACAGGGAACTGGAATCTAGGTGTCCTAACAACTTGCCTTTAAAAGTGAGGAAACTGATTCATTTGTGCTCAAAATGACCTTTAATCTAATGAATCTACCCTCTAATACTAATTATCCATCATATTTACAATAAAAGTCATCATTTACATCGACAAACAACCTCCATGAGAGAAAATCCATGAACACAGTAAAAAAAAATGGAAAAATAGCCATCCTGTGCAAATTTGCCCTAAGCGCAGCACCACTTTTAGGTCCCTTTTGGAAGCCTTCTAGCATCAAAATTGAGCTCATGATAATGAATTGGAAATTTATTCAAGTCTACTTTCCAAAAAACCTAGAATTTCTTCAATTAAAGCTCATTTAACCCCTCAAAACGTGATTCTCCCAAGACTGCTTCTGTGTGTTCAAAAAGTGGCAGAAAGGTCATTTTTAGGGTATTTTTTGACCTTTTGGTGGATCAGTTCTACCCCAAAAACTTAACAAGTCCATAGGGTACATGCACTCATCGCTTTGAATCCAAAAATTCAAGCCATTTGTGCATTGGGTGCCACTAGGAAAAGCGTAGCGCAAATGGCACTACGCATTGAGCCTGATTTTCTGTGTTTAAAATTTCAAAATTTGCAAAAGACAAAAACTCTTCCAAAATTGACCAAAATTGGTGAGAAGTACCATCATCAACTATATTGATGAGACAAGGAAGCTTCAACAAACAACCTAAGACTATCCTCCTCCTTTTTTCCTTTTGGAGCTTGCCTTAGCCTAGCTTTCGTCTTTTTGACCCTCTTGTTGCAAATTTTCTTTCAAGTCCTGTAATGGTAGGCCATGTGTCTGATCATTTGGTTGTCCCTATTGGCCTTCTAGAAGAGCTTCTCTAGGTGAAAATTGACTCTCTCAAGCCAAGTATCTATATCATTTTCAATATCCTTCTCAATAGGAGTCAAGGTGACTTGTGCCTCATTGTCACTTTGTCGTTTTACTTTGAGAAGTTCCATCTCCATAAGGACCTGCTTTTCACTCAACTGCTTTTTCTCTTGTTCCAAATTTGTGATGACATACTTGGCTCTCTCCAAATTGTCCATCAAAGCTTGGACTTGAGGCTCCTTTTCTTGTATGATGATGTCCTTTATTGTTTCTTCGTCCTTAGCCTCTAAGTAAAATATTTCCATGCCATGATGAGTATAAGGAAGCTAAGGCTCATCATGCTCTATCAAATCAAAGTCCCTCTATTTCTCCTCATCACCAAAACTCTCCTTTGGCATCTTTTATTTCCCTTTGTGCAACTGCTGCACATCTACTTGCTATGTTGATGAAGAAAGCAAAGCCCCTTCCACATCCTGTGGTGTTAGCATTTTCCTATGAGTTGATGAAGAAGACGAGGTCCCTTCGACATCCTATGGAGAAAAAAATTGCCTATCAACTACAAACAATCTCCTTGTGCCCCTCTCATATGTCTGCCTCCCTTATGTGGTTTTCTCTGACCCTGAGGTTCATCCGCCATGCTTTCACTACCATTGTTTTCCTCCTCCTCATAATCTTTGTCCTTTGTTTCCATGTTTGTAAATTTGATGTTCTATGAAGGGAAGAGAGGGAATTTTCGAAGTTTTTTGAATTTTTGAGGTCTTTCTAGCCCTTCTACTCAATGCGCAACACCAACCACAGACGCACAACACCACCTCCTGAACGTGCATCGCCACTTTAAGATGAATTTTGACTACCATCCCAATGTCCAAATTGCACGTGGGATAGCTTGTTGGAAATATTGTCGAGTATAATTTCCATAACATCTTGAATTTTTTAATTTGGAGCTCATTTGCTCTGTCAAAGGCTCAATCTCCAAAGACTGGTCAAAATGTGCAGAATGAGGCTGCCAAAATGTTGAGTGTTGTTTTATTCAAATTTTGGAGGTCTTCCTCAACTCCAAATTGAGCTCATGATAGCTCACTGGAAATCTCTCTGTGTCTAGTTATCATTTGACTCATCAAGAAAGTCTTTTTGAAATTACATCTAGAAGAACAATTTATTTTACCAAAGTCACTCCAGAAGGGCAGCAACTCTCATTTGGAAAATGATTGTTTGGACATTTCCCTTAAACCATGAGACCTATGTAAAAACAGAAGGAGGTTTTTCTTCTCAAGTCTATGAGGGACAAAGACCTCTTTCACTTTTGTAAAATTCATCTTTTCTTGCTTAGAAACATCATTTGAATAAAACCTATCCCGATGTGTGGAACATGGCACTTGTAGAAATGAAGTGAGATGAAGGGGATGATGGGATTCTAATTTCTTGAGAAAATTTTTGGAAGTAAGGAAGGATGTTAGGAAGTAGGGGAAAGTGGAATTTCAAGGATTGAGTCAGGGGAAGGGATCCAAGATGGAAAAACATAGGCCTAACCTAGAAAAGCATCAAATTGTAGCAATAGGCTAGGGTTTGTGGGAAAATGATGAATTTGAGGGATATCAATGATGGGAAGTGTTTAAGAAGGTATATTAAGGATAGGGGAAGGTCTATGAGCATCATGATACAATTTTTGTTGATGATTTGGCCATCCAAAGAAAATTACGTTCAAAACCCTATGAGAGGGAAATGAGCCTTACCTAAGCACAACTGAAGCATAAACAAGGTGTAAAATTAACCCTTGGAACATGAAATAATGATGACAGTTCACTGAATGATGCTACACTCAGCCGAATGGTGACATGGACCAATACTTGGAAAACTTAGAAAGGAGTGGAAACAATCCTAGACCTAATACTTATTGAACAACTTTTACTTGAATACTCCCTAAAATGACAAAATTTGACATTGAAACCCTAACACCAATTTGTAAGAGCATGTTTGATCATTGGTGGAAGCAAAATACTGACACTAACATTGGATCCATTGGGGATGGTAGCTCCTTGGAGGTGCCAAGAACATCGTAGAACAAGTAGCCTTATCCATTGGGCATGGGGTAAAAAAAACTCAATCTAAAATACATGACTCAATATTGATGACTTAAAGAAATGAACTGACTTTTACTCAACTAAAAACTGACTCGATGCTAAAACACAATTGACAAACTGGAAAAGATGCTCAAAATGGAGCTTATTCAATAAATCATACTCTAACTATTCCATTCATCACCTAATCAAGTGAAATGAAACAACCAATGCAACCAAGTAAGCATTCTAGTTGTTGTTTGAATTCTCCATAAGTGCTTGTTGATGAGCAACAAGAGAGAACTGCTGAAATGCAACTCCCATGAAAACTTGTAAACAGATCCAAATTTTCCTAGATTGAATAATATGGATTCTCTATTTGACTCCAAAAAATAATGGATAAGGATCTTGAAATTCATGTGCATTGGGACTTAGCTCATCCAATGGATTACTTTGCTTCTCCTCATACCATGAATGTAAACTTTCATCTGAGCTTTGTGACGAGACTCCTGCTGAAAATGACAAAGAGACCGGCTTTCGGATCAAGTTTGTGTCAATACTTTTTTCAAGCTCACAATTAGCTAATGGAGAAGGACATTGACTGCAGATATCATCCAACACATCAGCTATTAGATTTTGAAAAACTTTAAAATATTGTTGCAACCCATTTTCTATTGGTTGCAATGAGATTGCATGATTTTCTACAGGATGCTCGTCCTTTATTAAAGATATACTATGCAAATTTCCCTTCAAAAACTGAAATGATTCAAAACATAATGGTACATAATCATCTAGCATCATTTGATCATATATTCCAGCTTCCAAATATTCATCTGAAACCTGACATTCAATGGCATTCGGGGGCTGAAAATCTACATATGAGAAGTCTTGACCAAGGATTTCATTGCCCTCTAGATGGTCAAGATCAAAACTTATCGACAGTTGATTTCTGATTGCACGAAAGTTGTCTCTGATGAACTGAAACGAAGTAAAACAAAATGGCGAAGATCCTTCACTTACTTCAAAATTTTCTCCACTTTCCTTCTCACTTCCATAGCTAATATGCATCGGTTGATCACTGTATTTGAGTTATTGAAAGTGAACTTCCTCTTGCCACAAACCAGCTACTGATTTGTTTGCAAGACTAGCTTCTGTTTGGAGAACATAATCATCATCATACTAATCAAACATAGGCAAATCATCAGTATAAAACACATTATCAAGCATACATGTCAGATCAACAAATCTCTCTTCTCCAAGATGATCTATGAAAAATCATTATCGGATCTATGACAATTGGGTAAGAAAGAAAATATTTTGGATTAATAAGTTTTGTTTCTTCAATCAGCAAGCCATGGTCTTGAACATCATACTCATTCCTTGTGGTGATATTTTGCATCATCTCTTCCACTAAACTTACCAAAATGTTGAGCTTTACCTCTAAAGATGTTGATTCCTTTGGATCTATGTTCTTCATCTCTTCTTCCTTCAACTTTGCGCTTCTGATTAGCAGATTAGCCTCTACATCTACTGCACTATTTTGCATCTCTTCAAATGTTGCAAGGTTCCTTTCCCTCAGCTGAAACTCCATTCCAGGATCAAAGGCTTCCAGGTAGTGTAAGAGAGTGGATCCAAGAGGAGGCCTTATATTAGCAGGGATCGAAAAATAGACTTGGTTAAACCTGGCAAAAAATTGTTATATTGTCTCCCCTGACAATCTTTTCAGTTGGTTATACTCTTCTAGAATCAAGAAAGGGTTTTGTTTGACCGTCCACTTTTCGAGGAAAACTTTGACGAACTGCTGGAAATATGAGATGCTCACATCAAGCAGGGTTTTGAACCAACTCTTGACTTTTCCTTGCAAAGAAAGAGAAAAAATCCTAATACTAACATGTTCTTCATTAACTTCAAAAAGGTCAATAAAAGATTCAAAATTCAATACATGTCTCTCGGCGGTGATGTTGTCACATTCACCATCAAATCTTGGTAGATATAGGTAATGATGTTTATGAAAACTGTGGGATATAGGAGGCGAAATTAGAGGCTTGTATCTATCTGGAATTTTACAAGGTATAAGAGTATATACAAAATTTGTAGAATCAGTCTTGGTCTCTTTAGGCTCATCAGTTTGAATACGATCATCATAAGATTTAGAAGAAGGGTCTTGATCAAGATCAAAGGCATGCACATATTTTGTATTCATAATCTTCAAAGGGAAAGAATAAAATGCAAGTCTACAATCTTTTCTCAAATACAATATACTTTGTAAAGCCCTCTTGACATTCTTGGGAAAAGAGAAGAAATAAGTTATAACAAAAAACATAATGTCTTGGATGAAATTCCAACTTGAATACTTGATCTTAACATATTGTCCTTTCATTTTTCTACTAGTCAGGTTCATCCTCCAGTGGAATCCTTGGATCTGATCTCGAAACTGATTTAGAGTTGCCAAGTGAATAATTTCAGCCTTCCAATGTCTGATTGTTGTCCACCATAAACAATAAGATCTAAACTTGATACATTTTACTAAGGAACATAAAAATATGTTCCCCAATATGGTCACCACTATGTTATCACCTGGATTGAACCTCAGGCTGAAGGAAGGCAATGCCAGGGTAACCACAAACCATGCTTAGCCAGGTAGCTAGCGCTACTAGGCCAGGAGAGGATTCTCTCCGTAAGGATCTCAGCCAAGATGACTGGATCAAGAAAAGGATATTAGGCTAGGTATAGTAGCACAAAGTTTGATTTGATTTTGAAGGGATTTTTGCTGGATCAGGAAGAGCTGGATAGTTAGGGCTAGGGAATTAGGTCAAAACTGCAGGGTGTTTAATGGGCCAAGGTAGACATAAGGTTGAGCACTCTAGGGATTGATGGGTGTGGTGTTTTAATACTGGTGAGAAACTAGGAAGAGCATGTGATTACCATGGATCCTTCCTAGATTGTAGAAAACATATAATGGTGAATATTTCCCCAAAGCAAAGCAATGATGTTATGAATTCTTCCTATCAACTTGAAAACATTCACTTAGAAGCAATGAAATGATTAATGAAGTACACAAAACATATTAACATATGATCATAATAGAGGAAACTGAAATAAACTCCATACCACATGGATCCCAAAGAAATAGCTGCAATTTTTATTAATCTCCTGCTAAACTGCTAGAAAATAATGTACAATCAAGGCATAAGCATCCAGCTAAGTCCAACCCTTTACAATGAGAAAGAAGAAGAAGATATATGAATTGATTCAACCTCCTCCCATCCTTAGGAGTTGAATCCCTATGATTTGGAGCTAATCTAACCAACACTGAACAAGAAACTGGAATCTAGACATCCTAACAACTTGCCTCTAAAAGTGAGGAAACTAATTCATTTATGCTCAAAATGACTTTTAATATAATGAATCTACCCTCTACTACTAATGATCCATCATATTTACAAGACAAGTCATCATTTACATCAATAAAAGAACCTCCATGAGAGAAAATCCATGAACATAGTAAAAAAAAAAATGGAAAAATAGCCATCCTGTGCAAATTTTCCCTACATGCAGCACCACTAGCCCAATGCACAACGCCACTTTCAGGTCCTTTCTGGAAGCCTTGACGACATCCAAATTGCACTCATGATAGTGCAGTGGAAAGGTATTCAAGTCTATTTTCCAAAACACCTGAAATTCCTTCATTTGAAGCTCATTTGACCCCTCAAAACATGATTCTCCCAAGGTTGCTTCTATGTGTCCAAAAGGTGGTAGAAAGGTTATTTTTAGGGTATTTGTTGACCTTTTGGTGGATCAGTTTTGCCCCAAAAAATTACCAAATATAGGTTATTTTTAGGGTATTTGTTGACCTTTTGGTGGATCAGTTTTGCCCCAAAAAATTACCAAATACATAGGGTGCATGTACTCATCGCTTTGAATCCAAAAAAGCATGCCATTTGTGCATTGGGTGCCCCTAGGAAAAGCGTAGCGCCAGTGGTGTTGCACGTTGAGCTTGATTTCTATGTTTAAAATTTCAAAATTTGCAAAAGACAAAAACTCTTCCAAAATTGACCAAAATTGGTGAGAAGCACCATCATCAAGTATCCTAATGAGCCAAGGAAGCTTTAGTAATCAACCTAAGCCTATCCTCCTCCTTGTTGCCTTTTAGAGCCCGCCTTAGCCTAGCTTTCATCTTTTTTACCCTCATGTTGCAAATTTTGTTTCGAGTCCTGTAATGGTAGGCCATGTGTCTGATCATTTGGTTGTCCCTATTGGCCTTCTACAATAGCTTATCTAGGTGGAAATTGACTCTCTCAAGCCAAGTCTCTCTATCATTTTCAATCTCCTTCTCAATAGGAGTCAAAGTGACTTGTGCCTCCTTGTCTCTTTGTCATTTTACTTTGAGAAGTTCCAGCTCCATGAGGACCTTTTTTTCACTCAACTACTTGTTCTCTTGTTCCAAATATGTCATGAAATACTTGGCCCTCTTCAAATTGTCCATCAAAGCTCGGACTCGAGCCTCCTTTTCTTGTATGATGATGTCCTTTATTATTTCTTCGTCCTAAGCCTCTAAGTCAATTATTTCCATGCCATGATGAGTATAACGCTGCTTTGCCTCATCATGCTCTATCAAATAAAAGTCCCTCTCTTTCTCCTCATCATCAAAACTCTCCTCCGGCATTGTTTCTTTCCCTTCATGCAGCTGTTGCACCTATACTTGTTGTGTTGATGAAGAAAGAAAAGCCCCTTCCACATCTTGTGGAACTAGAATTTGCGTATGTTGATGAAGAATGCAAGGTCCCTCCACATAATATGGAGAAAACACTTGCCTATTAGCTGCAAACAATCTCATTGTGCCCCTCTGATAGGCTTGCCTCGCTTATTTGGTTTTCTCTAATGCTAAGGTTCATCTGCGATGCTTTCACTGCCACTATTTTCCTCCTCCTCATAATATTTTTCCTCTGTGTCCATGTTTGCAAATTTGAGGTTGTATGAAGGGAATAGAGAGAAATTTTGATTTTTTTTGAATTTTTGAGGCCTTTTTGGCCCTTCTTCTCAACGTGTAATGCTAACCACTAATGCGTAGCGCCACCTCCTCAATGCGCAGTGCCACCTCCTAAACACGCAACGCCACTTCAAGATGACTTTTGATTGCCTTACGAATGTCCAAATTGAGCGTGGGATATCTTGTTGGAAATCTTGTCAAGTCTAATTTCCAGAAAATATTGAATGTTTCAATTTGGGCTCATTTTCCCTGTTAAAAGTGCAATCTCCTATGACTGGTCAAAATGTGCAGAATGAGGCTACCAAAATGTAGAGTGTTGTTTCAGTCACCTTTTGGAGATCTTCCTCAACTCCAAATTGAGCTCATGATAGCTCATTGGAAAGATCTCCATGTTGATTTATCATTTGACTCATCAAGTAAGTCTTTTTGACATTCCATCTAGGAGAAATATTGAATTTATCGAAGTCACTCTAGAAGGGCAGCAACTCTACTATGGCAAATGGTTGTTTGGACGTTTCTCCCAAACCATCAGACCTGTGTAAAAACTGAAGGAATTTTTTCTTCTCGATTCTATGATGGAAAAAAACCTCTCTCACTTTTGTCAAATTCATATTTTCCCGCTCAGAAACATCATTTGAATAAAACCTATCTGGATGTGTGGAACATGGGATTTGTAGAAATGAACTGAGATGAAGGGGATAAGGGGCTTGTAATTTCTTGAGAAAATTTTGGGAAGTAGGGAGGGATGTTAGGAAGTAGGGGAAAGTGTAATTTCAAGGATTGAGTGAGGGGAAGCGGTCGAAAGGGCAAAACACAGGCCTAACCTAGAAAAGTATCAAATTGTAGCAATAGGCTAGGGTTTGTGGGAAAATGATGAATTTGAGGAATATTAGTGATAGGAAGTGTTTAAGAAGGTATATTAAGGATAGGGGAAGGTGGATGAGCATCAGGATACAAGTTGTTTTTATGATTTGACCATCCAAGAAAAATTACCTTCAAAACCCTAGGAGAGGGAAATGAGCCTTACCTAAGCACAACTGAAGCATAAACAAGGTGTAAAATGACCCCTTGGAACTTGAAATAATGATGAAAACTCTTTGAATGATGGTACACTCAGTTGACTGGTGACATGGACCAATACTTGGAAAACTTAGGAAGGAGTGAAAACAATCCTAGACCTAATACCTAGTGACCAAATTTTACTTGAAGACTCATTGAAATGACAAAATCTAACTTTGACACCCTAAGACCACTTTTTAAGAGCATGTTTGATCGTTGGTGGAAGACTGCAAATACTGACACTAACAAGGCACATGTTGGAGTCCTTTCCATTGATGTCAAAGGGGGAGAGAATTAGTGAAATCAAATAAAATTAAAAATGAGTGATAGATATATAACTGGAGAAATCTATCAAGCACAACAACAATACACAACAACAAAAGTTTGTCTTAGTGGGAGAAACCCTCATGTCTTCCTAGGAGTGTTTATAGAAGCGCAAGAGGTGTTTTGTTTGATTTTTGTGCTATGATCAATGCCAAAGGGCGGGAATATTGGAAATATGTTTTAATTGATGTCAGTAGGTGGCATAAGGAGGCACAGGTGTCAAAGATGGTGTAGGGTCCAAAAAGAAGAAGAAAGGTCTAGTTGAAAAGAATAGCATAGAATTTGAAGCCATATTTTATGTGGTATATGAGATCAAAGGCCACATCAAACCCACTCAACTGAAAATTACTTTGAAATAGATTTCCAACGGTATAAGAAATTCCCAAAATGGCCTCCTAAATTGAAAGATAGAGCTAGTCTAACCTCTATGAACCGAAGTCCAAAATAACAGAGTTAGTAGAGGTTTTGGAGGACCCTTTGGTGCATAGAAAAAGTTGGCATAAGTGCCAACCTTAGCGGAAATACTAGATATGCAGAAAAACAAATGACAAGGAAGACATGGATGACAATATAGTAGCAAGGAACCCCATTATCTCAAGCAGAATCTAGGAACCCTAGAAATCTAAGATTTTGTAACCTATTTAGAATTCAAATTAATAAAAAAAGTCGAGATCTCTATCCTTACTGCTAGACACAGGTTCCATGTAGTAGTGGGGGACCTAGGGCACAAAGCAAATTATAATGGGAAATAAGGTCCCCGACAGGACTTTGAAGGGATTAGCGCCTAAGTGCCCAGCCGATGGTCAAAGGGCCAGGTCATATGGAGAAAACAATTTAGCTATGGGGCTAAAGGGTCTAAAGGCCATGTGGAAACATTCTGATGACACTTGGACATGGGACTTTGGAGAGAAGTAGTGGTCCTGAGGAGTGTTTTACCGCTTTGTCGATTGTGTATATCAATGGGAAAGATCTACCTCGATAACACCCCTCCCAAAATCAAAAACCACTTAGGAGTGGTGTCGAGGAGGGAAGGGCTCGAACTTGGTGGTTTTTAAAATAAAAAAGGAAAGTGTCTTAAAAGAATACCCTAGAGGATATTCTCTCTCTTATCAAGGAGGATAGATAGCATCCCATGATTGAC